>JASCIV010000526.1:0-17534 GCA_030374735.1 Gracilaria caudata
TGAATCCAATCTCGGCAAACTGGAGTTTAGTTTCTTTGGTCCTCCGCAAAAATTCTTCCTGTACGTGACGTGGTTGCTTTTCTATTGACGTCCTAGACGGACAGTTGTGGGGCTGAGGTTGCCAATCATACATACGATCAATCTTATTGAGCGCTACTATGAAAGGAGTCTTTCTCATCCTCAGAAAGTCAATATTTTCACGTGTCTGTGGTTCCAGCCCATGCATGATATCCACGACAAGAATGACAATATCGCACAGTGAAGAACAACGTGATCGCAAATTGGTAAAGGACTCATGCTCTGGTGTATCAATGATAAGCAAAGGTGGTACGTTGTACGAAAGCTTCCTGCCTTCTTCCAACTTTGTTGCTTCCTTCTTCACAGCTTCAACAGGAAAATAGATAGCACCAATCTGCTGCGTGATACATCCAGCTTCGGCATCTTGGATATTGGTACGGCGAATTCGGTCCAGGATCTTCGTCTTTCCTGTGTCGACATGACCGAGAATACAAATTACGGGGGAACGAAGATGCTTCCGTATCCGCGCAGCCAACGCAGCGTCCTTCTCTTCTGCTCGCTTCCTTCCGATGGCTTCGAGTTTCTTCTTCTGCTGCAATCTCCGCCTTAGTCATTCCCTCGTACTCGGAATCGTCGGCATCATCGGAATCATCTGAATCATCCTCGTGCGTTTCTTCTTCACCAGACTCTTCATGGGCTTCTTCCTTTTCGTCAAGCTTCGACGACAGCTCCTTCTCTTCACCATCCTTTGACTTGTCTACGACTTTACCATACATCAGGTCTTCTCGTACATCAGGCAGCTGATCCCATGCATCTGGAATTACTTCAGGCTCAGGTTCTGGCTGATTGACTTCCTTGGCTTTCTCAGGATCCATCGTACTAGCCTCGACTACTTTCGGCTCCTGTTCTACGAGCGGGTCCTCTACTTCTTTTGGTTTGTCATTTTACGCACCATAGCGGACCCCTTCTTCTTGGGCTTCTTAGTCTCAGATGCGGCTGATGCACCTTCTCCAGGCCGGCGTTCGGCATCATCCCCGACCTTGGCCGCCCCCTTCTTCTTCTCCTTCTTCGAATTCTCCTTGGCAGCAGGTGCATCGCCCGCATCTCCCAGTTCTGCCAACAAATTGTCGACATCTACCGCAGGTTTTACCTCGGTGTCTTCTCTTGGAGATGGTTCATATCCTGCTAGTTCAGCCAGGAGTCCGTCGATGTCATCGGTGGCATCTGCTGTGTTTCCTTTGCCCCTGTTCTTCTTTTTGCCCGAGAGCGCGGAAGCCTCCACCTCCGGCTGAGGAGCAGAGTTCACCAAGTGGTCGCCCCCTTCATCTGGTTTCGGCCCGTTGACCTCAGGTAACAGTGCGCCAATTTCTCCTTTCGTTTTTTCGCCTTCCCCTCTTTCGCCAGACGTTCACATTCTTTGTTTGCCTTCTTCTCTTCGGCAGTGGTCATCGGACGTTGAATTTCGACAGGCACCTCATCCTCTGCAGGTTCTGATGGCTGCGAAATACTCTCTTCTGGGGCATCACGGAGCGCCAAGGTCTTCTTGTTTTTGTTCTTCGGAGCAATACTGGCTACGGCAGAATCGTCCTCTTCAACGTGATGTAATCGTCTTTGCCCTGAATATCAAGGGCTTCAAAGGTGGAAGAAGGCGCAGTATCCAACAGTTCGCCTTCCTTCTCTTCTTCTTCAAATGGCATGGTTTCTGCAACATCTTTGTCCTTCTGCTTCTTCTTTTTCTTCTTTTCTAAGACGAGAAGAACGTTTCCAGATTCATCTTCCACGTCGAGTGCCGAAAATTTAGAGGAAGGAACGCCATGGTCCGCCTCGGGGTCCTCCGCACAGTGGCCATTTGTGGCGGGATTAGAGCTCTCGGGCTGTTCGGGTGCGGAATCATCTCTCTTTTCCTTTCCGATAAAGAGCTCATGTGCTATGTCTGCTGTACCCATTGTGGTCACTGCTTCTTGGCTTGAGTGAGTGGGCTTGGGCTTGTATGGAAGCGGTTATGAAGTATCATGGCGGAGCAGGTCTCATAGATGTTTAGATATGTAGTAAACGACGAAACGTCGATTTGAAAAGCACATTCCACGGTGCCTGTTTCGGCTTGTGAATAGCAGGTAGGCTTTCCTTTGCGTCGACGCGGTTCACGCGCGTCAACAAAACGCACACAGCCGAATTATATTCGTCGAGACGACGCAGCGCAGCTGTGAAAGCGTTGTGAAGAAACAGGGGTCACGGGTTTCTGCGATATAATGAGGGTGAGGGGTTGTTCACTTGTCAGGAGTAGTGTAGAGGATCGGAAGAAATGGGCGTGTATGAGAAGTGCGGGCGGACGTTGGAAGAGTAGCCATGTAAGGGAGGTGGGTAGGCAGCGAAATGATGGGTTATATGGATGGAATGTAACTCATGCCATGTGACACTTCGACAGACAAAACACTGAAAAGAGCTCCCCAATGTTTAGGAAACGGATCATATCTCGAACTCTCTTAAGCAAGGAATGAGGCCTACAGATCTGCGGCTCGACACGGTGCTCCCAGAGGGAGTGGGCGCCTGAGTTGTTTCCTCGTAATCACTTCGACCAGCTCATCTCTCTTGGACACCACCAATTCGGTAGCAACACCATCAATATCCAAATGTACTGAATTGTCAGAAACCCAAGCACCGTGTCTCTCCTTGCAACACGCGTACCATGCCTTGACGTCCCGGTTACGCTCACATACCTCCTCCTTGGTCATGTCCTTGCAGCGTACTGGTTTTCTGTCAATACAGAAGTTATGCAATTTCATGCAAAGCGCGACTACCTCGGAATCGACCTCGACAGAGAATTCCAGTTGACGTAGAATACGCCATCTGGCAACGAGCATACCAAACGCCTGCTCCACATGAATGCGAAGGGAGGAAAGGTAAAAGTTGAAACTGTCCTCCCAACAACTGGTGAGTTGTGATAAAGGAATAGGAACAATTAAACTGTTTGTACAGATGTAGGCTTCGTCACCCGCAATCCAGTACTCAATTGAAAGCTTCTTCTCTGCAAGATACTTACCAAGTTGGGAAACAGAGTGTGCCAACTGGTCATGGGTTGATCCGACGCATCGAATTGACACGTCCAAAAACCGATATCGGAAATCAACGAGAGCCTGGACGGGAAGGGCGTAAAAGCCCTTTCGGCAATAGAAGGCAGCAGCGTATGGGCACGATGGTTTCTTTATCTTGATCACGATACCATCAAGAGCCCCCACGCAGCCGGTGAACGGATTTAGCTTCTTTCTCGAATGCTTGAATCCTAGCGACAACTCATCGAGCTCTTCTGCAGATTTCGGTAGACCTGGAAGTGTCAGTACATCCATGAGCGCTTTTCTTGTATGATGAAAAACATGGTAGGCAGTAGACTTTCCAACGTGAAAGGAAATCATGATGTCTGCATAAGTGGCTCCTGCAAGCATTCGTAGGGTTAAAGCCAGTCTCGTTCGCGATGTTATGGTCTCTCGACCGGAGCGTTTGCCCATTTCAACATTTTTTGTTAGGGGATCTTGAACCAGTTCATGAAGAGCCTCAAAATCCTCGCGTGCTATGCGAAAGACCTGTTTGTAGGCTCGAGAATTAAGATTGGTTGACAACGCTTCATATGTCAGAAGCCGCTGGATAATGGTTGGGCGACGTTTTCTAACTTGATCGCGGGCAACAAGTGTTCGTTTTGCCAAGTCGAGAGTGTGCTTGAAAACTTCAGCAACGATTGCGGTTTGCATAAGTGCTTGTTGTGGTCTTGAGGTTGCGATAACTGCTACCATTTTGGTAGATTGGTCTCGTCGTGATTGCAATGTAGAGTTGTTTGGTCGTGGCTAACTTGAGGTCATTACGGTATGAAAGACACAACAAAAGCAAATGAACGGTTGCAAAGACAAGAACAAAACGTGAAAAAGGCAGCAGGTGTTGGAGTATGTTTGAAGAAGATCCATGCCCATGTAAGACCTTCTTGGATCAACGCAAGAGGCGCAGGCCGATGCGCAGCTGCGTTCCTGCATTCGTAGATCATTGCGACGCGCTTTCTCTTGAGCCCGTGCATATTAAAGAGAAGACGACTGCCCCACGGCAAGCATGGACCGATGAAAGTCATTAATTTACAGCCGGCTTTATTTTGAAAGACTCAAAATATAAGCCATCAACGCCGTCGACGTCAACGCGTTGACGCGCGTGTTAAGACAGGGCCTCAGGACTCGATGAACGCTGGAGCCGCAGCCAGTGTTTTCAACATGAGCAAAGCCAAACAACATGCGCTCGTGGCGGCGGGCGTCGGAGTTCAGAGTTTGAGCACAAACGGTCGAACGGCGGGCACACCTGGACACGAGTGGAAACGCTGTAACTTGCCAGGAAAGGATTGAGGAATTCTTCTTTTTAAAAAAAAGAACGCCCCAAAAATGGCACGAAACGCTGCGGCCGTTACGTCACTATCTGACAGCGCACTTACAGACCGCTGACAACCCAACCCGAAAAAAGCCAAGTGTTCATCCCCCCAAGCCGCCACCGTTGTTAGAGGCATTCATCCGCCACCGAGGTCGTCACGCCTCCCACCGCATGATACAGCTTGCGCGTCTACCATTGTGAGCGTTTGACCACCGCTTTCGCGCACCTCTTCTTCACCGGCCCGCAACTTGAGCGTAGACAAACCGCAAAGCACACCATGTCTACTCCATTGCTGTCGGCGAAGCGCGACGAGGGTTTCGATGATCGCGGTCCGCCACCAGGGACGCCACGCTCAGGAGAAATCTCGCTGTATGCGCAGAAAATCGTTTGTGAGGCGTTTGTATGGCTTTGTTCCATCGTGGTGTTTGGTAGTACCTGGGAGTATGCAAATTCTACCGACAATTGTTCGTCGTTGTGCAGAGCGTCTATAGCGTGGGGCGTGGTATCGTTCGTGATGACCAGCGCCATGTTAGTAGCACATTTGGTGCAATGGAAGGGAAAGACAGAAGCGTTGACCTGGTATACGTCACAAAGCGAGAAACATGCAATGTTTGCATTGGCGATTTGGTGGACTCTGGGCGTATCCTTGCTTTCTGCTGTGGAGAAGCAGCCAGGAGATTTACCTATCATTTCGTTTCAAACGAGTGAGATCGCCATCTTCTTCGGATGGCTGGCGTTTTTCGGAAGTATCTATGGTTCTTACAAGGCGCACAACGCAAGGGAGGAGGAAAGACTGACACTACAATACGAGGAGAACTTTGCCACTCGAGCGGCGGAAGATGAGGAATACGCGAACTTTTCGTAACGAGGGAGCTGTCTTGCGAATAGAGACAAATGTTTACATGTTAATCATATAATCGTGTAGTGACTGAAGTGTTGGGCTATGTATGTAAATGAAATGGAGAGCAATATGCGTGTGTAGCACTCGTTCATAGAACGGATGGCGCACCAAAACGTATATGCGAAGCGAAGCAGCAAGTGTTGTTTTACGAAAAGGCACAAGGCATCAGATGGTGGTTCACGGAGGGATATAATATATACATGTCGAACGGCACGAGAACAAACAAGGAAACAGGTCATGAAAAGGCCATGAAGCATATTCTCATCCATACACATAATTCTCTTCATCAAAGTTATCGGGCAAAGCGGTGGGCAAGTCGCCCTCCTTGAAGGAATGATACGACTTGAAAGTAGCATAAATACTGCCGAAGAAGCCAAGCCACGCAAACCATTTGATAATGAAATCGGCGCCGTTATGCGTGCTGGCACTAGCGACAACAAAGATCCAGAAGAAGATGAGCAAGGCAGTAAGCTGTGGTTCACAACCGCCCGTCCCCTCGGTGCGCGCGGACTCGGCACGGTAATTGGCAACCAACAACGACGAGGTGAAGAACCATGAAATAAGGCCGAAGGTGATGTGAATGATGCATCTGGCGTCGCACTTGTCAATGACAGCAGCCACGTTCGCCTGATGCCCCCACACAACGATGGAACATAACCACACAAAGCCCAACGCAACGAGCTTGGTGGCGTACACAGACAACACCCCGGAGCGAGCGGGCGGACTCAAAATGGTCTTCGGCACGGGCTTGAGGATGGCGGCAGCATTATGCGCCTGCATGGTACACGCGGTGGCAGCGGTCGTGGCTTCTCACCGCGCAACGCTCGAAGAAAGGCGGCAACAGGAGCTGCGCGACAGTCGACAAGGACAAGAAACGCACGCGCGACGTCGTTACCATCACCACGCTGTTTCGCGACGCGAAAGCGCGCACGACTGACATTCGCAAACACGCCACAAAAGCTGACCGTTTGCTTCGCGAGATACGCTGCACGCTTTCCGTCAGAATGGCGTCATCACGCGTACGCATGACCACAGCGCTTACACGCTTGTGGCGCCGCCAGCGTCCACACGTGGCCGAGTGCACGCGTGGCTGCGCTGCGTAAGCACCGGGTAACTTGGAGGCGCGCGGATGCGATTTGCTGATTGCAGCGTGCAAGTGATGCGGTGGTGGCGCGGCTCGCCCAATCGCGAGGACGGCTTGGCAAACCCTATCTCCCGCGCCACCTCGCGCCGCTCCGCTAAATTGGAAAAAGCTTCGACTGCACCACCACTCTGCGTCGTTTCCCCCGTTGTCAACGCGCACCACTCCTCCCGCCCCTCCCTGCTCCTTCCCCGTTGATCGCAGCTTCTTCCTGTGCACCATCTCCGCCGCCGCAAACATGGCCGACACAACCGCCCAAACCACTACCCCGGCCACTGACAAGAAGGACGACGAATGCAAGATCGACCGTCGCAAGATCATCATCGGCGTTTCTGTGGCTGTGCTGGCAGCCGCTGTCGCTATTCCGCTCGTTATCTCAATGTGTTCGTCTGATGACGAAGAAGAGGAAGCGCCTGCCACCGTCAGCTCGGCCAAGCTTGCCTTCGCCTCCGCCGACACACAGAGCAACGAAGTCGTTAATTACGCCAACACCCAGAGTCTGTAAACCTCTGTTTCGCGCCGTCATGTCTCCACTTCGCTCAGGGAAGTCGCTATCACTAGTTTCTCCTTTTTCTATGTCATCGCATGTGTAAAAACGCCGTTGTTATACAGCATCTTTCTTCAATTGTTTCCTTTTGTACAAACCCCCCGTCTTCTACGCTACCGAATCGCACTACTAGTCCCATCGGGGCAACCACCTTCGTCGCGCATGTTCCGCTTCCTCAAGAACCGTACCATACACCCAGGGGCTCCAGAATACGAACCCTGCCATCAAAGCCGCTAACACTACTACACTAGCAGCCGCCCGAAACTTTCTCGGGATCAGATCGAAACCGACTGCCGCCAGCGCCTGTGCAAAGAACAACCCCGGCAGATACTGATACACAGGACCCGACCGATACACCACCATCGTGGGCAACATGCTCAATACCCATCCGAAGAACATCACACTTCCACGTCGCAGATGCGCCTTCAATGCCTCGTTAATACACAATTGCTTGCGATACCTTACAACGTAGAACAATCCCGCGATGAATACAACCATCAACAAGTTGATCAGCAACGTCATAACCGGGTTCATCAACACGTATATAACAGCCAAGAACTTATTGTCGGCATCAGTCCATCTGTAATACAAAGCACCCCTCCAATTGATAATCCATTGGAACCATGAAGAACCCCATTTGTCCTTTCCACGGATCTGTTTCGAGTAGTTGAATATCTGCCTATTGATCTCCCAGATGCGCTCCAGATACGACATTTCGCATGGGCCAGACTCTGCATACTTGTTTCCCTCCAAGCAAGCCTGGAATCGCGCAGTCATGAATCCATCCCCCGGGCCAGACTTGTTCACTTGCAATAAGAACAACAAGAACGATCCCATGTATCCAACACATGTACTCGCGTACAATACCAAAAGTTCAATCATATTCAGAGGTTCCACCAGAAACGGCCCTACACCGAAAAAGCTGATGATAAAGATGAGTACCGGGGTCGCAAACGCAGTCCATCTCACAGAGATTGATAATCCGCAGTTAATACCCGTTATGATTAGCAACAGCATCATAGTCAGCACAGAGGAAAACTTGACTTCCTTGCCTTTAAAGAGTATATAGTTCTTCTGATCCCACAAAGTAAACGCGCACATCACAGAAAAGCAAGTCCAGAACACCAATACAGCATCCACCATCGCAACACGGCTCTGAATCACATGCATACAGTCAAACAGAATGAAAGCCGACCCAACTACCGACGCATACGTACTAAGGTGCAGCCATCTGCAAACCTTATAAAACACCGGCACAGTAAGTGTCCCGAACAATGCGCACGGCGCACGAGCAGCAAACGACTGAAGAGGACTCACGACCGTCTCACCGAGACCAGGCGGTGCATAGGAAGGATCATATCCAACCAATTTCGCAACAAACGCAATCACAAGCTTGCCCCACACCGGATTCACATCGAAAAAGTACGTCCCGTTTAGCACATGATTGTCGAAAGAGAGATAATGAACCTCATCAAACACTACAACATCCGGATACGCCAGTTTATAAAATCGTACCAATCCCGCTGCGACAAACAGAACAACCATAATAATCCAATCCAAAGCGGTTTGATACACAGTGAATACATGCCGATGACTCGCAACAGCACCACTCACCTTACCCAGTTTCCCTGCCGGATCACGATCATGTGCCTTGACGGCACCTAACTTCAGTGATTTCTCAGTGGCATCGTACGCAGTCGCCGGTTGCAGATTGTCTTCAGCTTGCTTATTACGTCGACGTCGTAGCTCCGGATGCTTGGACGTCGTCATCTCGACACGAACGGACGCTGGATAGAGCGTTAAGGGAAGGTTGCGAGCCGCTTCAAAACAAACTCCCTGACACGGGCGGAGAGCACGATGTCATTCGGAGCGCCGGAACTCGGGATTTGGAGCAGTCTTCCGCTGCTGCCAACGCAACTGACAGCGAATTGATTTACGGGCCGTTTCGAAACTGACGCACACGTGTGATCGGTCATGATGACCTTCATCGCGGTCGATGCTCGCGCAACAGGCAAAGCCTTGGCAAAGTTAGCGCATTCAGGTGCGGCCTCAGTTGAAGTTCAAGGCTTGCGAAGTGTGATTACGAACTGGACAGGTATATTGGCTGGAGGCAGCCTACCCAACTCTTTTATTAAGCTAGTTTTCTTCTCCGAAACTGAGGAGTCAAACATAAGAAGGCTTAGGCAGGCGTATCGTTTTTACCCGTACTATGAGAAGGGAAGCTCACAAGCCACAGCGCAGCGATCACCTTCATCCAATGCATATCAATGAGCTGGATGGCCAAGCAACCAAGATTCAAGCGGAGAGTATAAGAAAGACATGGAATTGCCCAAATTGTCATGAACTAGTAAAGGGCCCGAAAAGAGCCCAATGATGCCCGAACCAATACATAGTCATATACAGTCACTAAGTGGCACGGTTACCTTTATAAACGCACCTGGTTCACATAAGCCGCAGAAAATGACAAACCCGCGTTGTGAGAGGAATGGCGACGGAGGATACCCGTGATACGGCAAGACGAAAAGCTTCTGCTATGAGAATATCTCGAGACACTACGAAGGTAGTACGTGTTTTAGAGTCAACCAATCGTGGCCGCTTTGCAGAGGTAGGCGGCGTATGTAATGGACTATTCTAAGCTCTCTTTCTCTCGTCTTCTTCTGCATATGGAAACGGCACGTAGATTTCCCGTGCGCGCGGGTTTGCTAAGGACCCAACAACCTATAACACCTCTATACCGTGACCACTAACTGCCAATCAGTAGCTGTGCTACACACACTTGGCTACGAGAAGAGAGTATTAGATTTCTTAGGCGTTTCCGAACGAAAAGCGTTTCGTCACCGACGCTTATCGCCTTCTTCTTTCCCTCTTTTATAGGCACACCTAGCTTGATCTGAACCAAGCGTAGATCGTTTCTGTTGCAAGAAACGCTCTCTCGCTAGGAAGGCCAACACTTATTCTAAGCTAACGGCCCCAAATGACACCGGTCCACTACGAGTGCCAGTAACGTTGGGTTAGCAATGCCTCGAGGTTCTAGACTAGGCGATGAAACTACATTGGCGAAGTGAAACTGTTCTAACTTCGAAGATGAGAGTGTCATGATGCGACAAATTCATAATTCATCTCACAAAATCCTTTGACTGCGCTCCCGATGGCAAACAGGTCTTATGCCAAGGCACACTCGATTTTGAGTTTGTTAATTCTAAGCTCTGCGAAAATCTCTACCGCGTAAATCTCCGTCACAACCAGTCAGCACCACGGGTGCTCCAAATCTTCTTTCTCATTTATAGGCACACCTGTCTTAATTAGAACTAAGTCGAAAACCCTCAACTTCTCATATGTTTGCGGACTGATAATCAGAGGCAAGCCAGTTTCACCTCAGAAGATGTAAGCGCTCCGAAGCGTTCCGAACAACATGGGAAAGGAAAGGAAAGGATGGAATATTACAAACGATCTCAAAGAGTCCTGTCCCGTTGAGTGCAAGATTGAGTAATATTTGGCGGAAGAGTATCCCTCTAAACACCTTTCAACAAAAGCGTTCCGCGGTAAGTCGTAATTAAGCTCATGGGCTCATAAAGAGAGATAGAGAGTGTGTGTGTAACACCGTTCCTCAGGGGGCGCTGTCCCGGCATGGTTCGAAGTGCGTTTACTTGGTGAGGGAGCGTTTCTTTCAACAGAGACGTAGTTCTAATTAAGCTAGTAGTGTGCCTTTAAACGAGAGAGAGAGAGAGAAGCCCATTTTTTTGCCTTAATACAATCTTTGCTGAATGATCTGCTCAATTGCAACCAGTGTATCTATCCAGAGGTTCTCTCTCTCTCTCTCTCTCTCTCGTTTCTGTTGGAAGAAACGTTCTCTCACTAAGTAAACAAACATTCTTCTTTATTATGGAAGCTGGGCTCTAATTCCTAACAGAACTGAGCAGCACCAAAAGGTACTACTCTCTCCGTTAGGTGTGTATCGGGAGGGTGCAAACTGGGCGTATGTCCCACGGATAGTTGCAGTAAAGCACCTCTGCTTCTTTAAGCGAAATCAAGTGTTCCACACTCGGCTTAACACTTCTCGTGTGTAATAACCTTATCCGGACGTTGATAACCAGAAAAGGTTCTGGAATGCTGAACACGAGCAATAGATTACGTCGATCAATTCGCCTTTGATTGTGCGCTTCGCTACCCGGAAGGGAGATGTCTGCAGCTAAAGCAACCTTCCCATCACTCTCTCAGAAGAAAGAAACTGCCAGCATCGTCCGAAAGTGGCTAGGACGCTTGATACTGGAGAGAGAAGAAGGAAGAATTCTTCAACTAAGAATAACAGAGAGAGAGAGAGAGAGATGTCAAAACAGAAAAGGCTAGCACCCACAATTTGAAAAGAGGAAAGATGACGCACATCAAAAGACTTTCATCCGAGAATAACGTGATCCTGCTCAATAACACCCACTACTTCTTCAGATATCTCCTTCCAGTTCGTGTATCTCGCAGTCGTTGACACACTGGACACCTCAAACGCTTTGAGCCCAGATGCGGTGTGAACCACGTAAAATTTGTTCGTCAACAGACATCCAAGATTGCGAATGCGTCTACTTGTCATGACAATGTCCCATAACGTCTTTACACCCACGTTTAACCCCAGCGCACATGAATTAGTTGGTCTGAGCACCTCCCTCATCTTCGTGGTGCACATAGCGGCACTAACAAACCTCAAGATTGACTTCTCAAGTTTTTTATCCTTAACAACGAAAGTGCCCACCAAAAGTTTTTGTTTTCCATGCTCGCCTTTCTCCACGATTGGTCTGCCTTGATTCCCAAGAGACATGTTAATATGACTTCCAACACACTCTGCAGATCCACGGAATGTTAGGGCGAACGTCCTTCCCATATCGTCTATTTCAGCCATCCATGCAAGCAGATAGTACCATGCAGTGAGCCCAGCGATTAACAAAGACACTGCAACCTCATATTGCTCCACATGTATCAACACACTTGATGTGACTACAGAAAGGGAGAAAATAATGTACAACAGGGATGTCCTCAATATTGTCCTCTTATCGTAGTACCAACTTCGATCTTTGATCACGCTCCTCAGTGCACGTTGCGTCCTGCCATCCATCTCGTTTACCTGTACGTTCTTTTTTAATGAGTTGTACACACATCGGCAACAGACAACCATACCTTCGGTGATGAGAGCTGAGTGGCATGCGACGAAGATGCCATTCTGCTGCCCCATCTTATAGCAATATCCATATGTGTGATCCAAGACAGTTCTAATAGCCCCACCTTCGATATTTTCTCTATCAGTGTTGTACGACATCATCAGTTCTCTAGTAACTCTGACTTTCTTCTGCCCTTGATACCCAGTTGCACAAGTTCTCACAGGAACGACATCTCCTTCTTTCCATTCCTGGTTTGCGTTGTACAACATTACAGAGAGAGCAAGCGAAGACTCTACATCCCTCTCCAAGCCATGTACATTGAGAACTCCAGAACATTGATTCGGCGTGGCGTAACTGAGACCTGGTGAAATAGCGGGATCTTCGACTTTTATTAGAGGGACGACTCTGTTAATCTTCACGTTTACCGCTTCTTTTGCATATTCTGTCCATCCTGTCGCGAATCGATCATAACACCACCTCCGACATCCGGTGGGGATTCTCACTTGCCTGCCTCGTGTTGGTCTACCCATTGGAACCGAGCTGTTGTTACGACTTCTGGACAATGCTTTGCGGGCCTCTTTGACGTCTAAGTAGCACCTTTAGCTGACCACTTCATGATAATACAGAGTACCCCTATATGGAAAACGCAAATACAGGAGTACCGGACACTTTCGAGGGTCATCATGGGACGCCACATCATCGCTCCCCAATCGCCTATTGAGTTGCAAAACGTGCTTTGACAAGACTTTTCTGTTACACTGAAGAGGGCAAACAACATGATTATATATGCATTTCTCCTGTCTGTTTCAAACATTTGTCGTTTCAGCTGGCATAAGTCCTTGATCAGTGGCCCTGTTGGTTATTCCTTCTTTGTGTCTCTCCTCTCTTAACCAGCTGTCGACGATTGTCAAAATGGACCTCAACTTTTGTCCCCACGACCCCATGACGCAGCGTCAATCGTACTGACTGAAAAAGCGCCCGTCAAGGACAGCACTGGCTCAGAGATTGTGTTCCATTCGATGATTTGGACACTGATATTTCGACGCTGTCACAGGGCTGTTGAACGCACTATGCCACGGCAAAACTCCCCACTACTAGGTTCACAACTACCGCAATACCGAAACTGCACCATTTGCTGTTGTACTGGATAGCAGTGCTATCTAATACCCTAACCCTTGTTCGAGGATATACACTCCATTCGACACTGGCAGTTTGCAGCCTCATTTTGGGAAAAGAAGCCATGAGGTGCCTGGTCACGAAAACCCGTGAGAGGTTCACCAATCACCGTGGTGTGATGTGATCCTCCGATGCAGCATATGTGGGTCTGGTGTGAACTCAAATGCTTTCCTTCTTTGCTGGCTTGGTTTTATATCGGATGAGCTCCGAGAGAAACAATGGAAGTTTCTTTTCCATGCAAAACTTTGCAGCAAAAAGGGCGCATGTTCGGGCCAAAACTTCTCGAACGTCATTGTTTCAAGGGCAGCCCACGGTTAAAACAGCGAGCACGCATTAGGCACAGTAAGATCAGACCCAAGCGTTTCTAATTTGCATGCTGTTATTCTGGTCACACATCCGCATCCATACACCGGCACAAAACTCACCTTGGTCGCTTTACCTTGTAGAAGGTGGCAGCCTCTTAACCTCGTGCGATGCGCGCGCACTGTAACCATTTTCGCCCTTTTACTATTTGACTTTGAAGAAAGTCCCGCACATGGAAACGACATTCGGCTTTGCCAAATCGCGTCCGCAGGAGAAGAAAAACGGCAGAAGAGAAGAACTATATTTCTGGTCCCTCCTTCCCTGATCGCTGATCGCCAGCGATCTGGTGCGTTTCAATACGGCCAAGCCGGCTCTTCGTTGGACACCATCAAGTAGACTCCGATTGTCAGTCACGGAGCATAAAACTTAAGACAAGATTTCTTTCGCCTCTGGTGTGGAAAGCTTCTCATTCCAATGCATTGGATCCATTTCGGTTCAGAGTTGCTCGATAGAGTTTTTCCACAATTACCCAAGGGAAGATATACGTACCCTTGCGATAGTGCAAGTCCCAACTTCCTACACGTACGAAGGTAACTGCAATTGCAGGGTTTGATACCACAATTGAGAATTTTGTCCGCAGAAAGCGTAACGGGCAAATACAGATCCTCGGTTACCAGAAAGAGACTACGCCGTCAAAAGCTACAATCTTGAGACCATCAGCCGATGCATATCGCGTCTTTATCAGCACTCAAGCTTACTTCAACATTTCATGGAGGTCTCAAGAATTGCGAAACGTCGGAGACAAACCAACATTCTTCTTGCACAGTTGATACAAATCAGAACAGCAGTATGTGCTGCTGCAACTGCGACGGTTCTGGTACAAGATCAAGCTCAGGCTATGGCGAATACAAGGCAATGCAAAAGAAGAAAACCAGCAACCAGGAATATTCATCATGAAAGTGAGAAACAGGCCAGCAAGAACAACGAAGAACACTCCGCAAACCCTCAAAAGAAACACAGGAACAGGCGCCGCTACAACAGGAGTCGCGGTATCCCGTCGTTTCAGAAAGAGGCCAAAAAAGCTTCTAATGTCGGCGTTCGGGGCGCCCCGATCAATAACGGGAGCACAAAGACGGATTCTAAGAATCCTCAGTCATCGCGCGGGTCAGATCAGAGATCTTCAGTTGCAGCTCACCGAAATGCAAACCAGACATTGGGCTCTAGAGGTGAAAAAAAGACCGACAGGAACAACGGAAAACTTTCCGCACAGAGGCAAAAGAGCGGCAAGAACAAGGGCCGGTACCAAGGGGAACGCTACCATAGGGGTCACGATGGCCCACCATTTCAGAAGGAAGCCAAAAAAGCTTCTAAAGTAGGCGTTCGGGGCGCCTCGATCAATAAGGGGAGCACAAAGACGGATTCTAAGAATCCTCCGTCATCGCGCTGGTCAGCTCAAAGCTCTTCAGTTGCAGTTAACCGAAACGCCAACTTGGACCAAACGCAAGAAGAGATGTTTCAAGCGCAGGAGAAGCAGAATCATAACATCTTGGAAGAAGCCAAAGAACTTCCAATTCCACCGATTAATGACAGAATTACGAAATCGGATACATTAGGTCTTTGAGGGGGAAAGAAACTCCCTTCATGGGAGAAGTGCACGATTGCGGAAGCTCAGTACACGGGGCACGAGGCCCCACTAGTACCACCGAGGGAGCAAGCGATTGGTCTGTCATCAAGTTGCTTACATCGTCGTTTTGCAGCTTGGCTAGCGCCGCTGCGAGGATCCTTTATCAGCACGAAGGCAATCGACAGTGTTGGTATTGACTTTCCCGCCCTCCCATGCTCTACCGATAAAGCGGAGGCTTACGCCAGATCGCGGTATCAAAAACAGTTCGGAGTTGCTCATTCAAAGTGGGTCAAGCCGACGTTGGTACATCTAGTTCAGAGTGCTTAGTACCCTTGGTAAAATAGATTGATTTTGTTCTTACGAAGGTAGATCGAGGATTTGTTTGGGTGACTCAGGTTGTCATCCGTGAGCATCAGCCCCTCGGGCTGCGCGGATGGCTACAAACGCGAAATGCATGTTCGCGTCTGGGAGAGGATATATCGAACACTCAAGCACCGTTCGATGCAATGAGTGGATGGCAAAAGCGCAAGAGATCTGTCTGGAAGGGCAAGGTGTGAGCTTCACAACACGGAGAGAAGCGAAGTGGCATTGCCGCACTTTATATACGCAATCGCTGAAGCTCTCTATCCCCAAGTGCGTAACTATGTCCACCTTGGTCATATTATGCAAACATTCAATCCCCCAAAACGGCCTTCACAACCGGGTGCATCAACAGATTAGTAGCATTTGGACGTGGGCAACGACGACATGGCGTTCCTCATCTGCGGTCCAAACCGACTGCAACTCTGTCCAGAACATTTCACAAACACCAAAGAGTAGACAGTGAAGCGCGTGCTTCGCCCAGACATACACACCTGATAAGTTGTCCAGCTGTTGAGATAGTTGGTGATGAACTGATGTCCATTGAAATCGATAGTGACAAGGTAATCAGCCATACGGTTTCCGCCGCTGTTCTGATACCCCTTGTACCATCCAGAGTTACCGTTGATCATACCACCTCCAGGCTTGAACAATTTGAATCCAGCAGAGAACTTGAACCACGCGTCATTGTGTTCCGTGCCGTGCGGGGCACGGGTGCGCGCTGTAAAGTAATACTGCCCGTCGGTGTTCACCCGAATGTTAGCGCACACTTGGCCCGATCCTTGACGATCAATACCGCCGCCACCACCAGGCTTGTACGTCATAGATCCATCACCATTCTTAACCCAACCAGGAGCATTCGACATAGCCCAAGTGGGAATCACAATCTTATCACCCTGCGCCCTGAAAGCACAGCTTCCGCCAGCCTTCGGCGCAGGCGGCGCCGGTCGCTGCGCCGGAGCAGGCGGTCTTGGAGCTGGTCTAGGAGCCGGTCTAGGAGCCGGTTTAGGAGCCTGTCGTGTCGGCGCCCTTCCGTTGAAACAGTTCTTGTAGATGGCTAGACGATGACAGACGGACACGTCGAAACGACGACTTCCGACGTAACAATAGTTGCACGCGGCCTGTCGGCATGGAAGTGGCTGAGCACTCATCCATCGGTACGGCATGCACACGCGAGATGATCCGGCGGTCCAGGGAATGCATCGTGGACCCTCCCCGGAACACTGTGCGGCAAAGTAGTTGTCACCGCCCTGCGCAGTGGCAACAGCCAGGACCGACAGAAATGACAGCACGATTGCGGTACGCATGGTGAAGACGATTGGGGAATGGCAGATGAGTGCTGCTGCTGCTGACGACGACGTTCATGGGCGGAGGGAGGATCTGCGAACCGCAGTCAAGCGCTTTTAAACGGGGCGAAGCAAGTTGAAAGTCGTTCGCACAAGCAGCCATGTGGCGAACGTATAAACGCTCACAAGCAAACAACGCACAGAAAGTATGAGGTTTTGTGTCAGCTTTGAAACACGGCCGTTGAGTGCACACTCAGTGCGCGCACGACGAGGCTTGTCAGACAAGCATCCTCCGACAGTTGTAGCACGGCGCGGTGAACTCAAAGCAGCAAACTTTAGCAGCTCACCCGCGACGCGCGCGCGTGTAACGCGGTCGGAGACGTGGCGCGGTGATGGTGATGTAGCAGCGAGGTTGCGCGAGATGCACGACGATGACCCCACGTGGCGGGGCGAGTCGAGCGGCGCACGAAGCGTGGCAGCACGTGAGAACGACATTAATTGCGCGCGAATTTAACGCGCCCCCGCGTCCGTGCGCGTCTGTTGAGCAGCCCTCTTTTGTTTCGGACCAATCCGAAAAATCCGAAATGACCTTCTTTTCGGATGAAGTTTCAAAATGGTTTCGGATTGATCCGAAAC
>JASCIV010000527.1:0-17530 GCA_030374735.1 Gracilaria caudata
CCACCTCCTTCCCCGCTTTTTCCCCGCGAGCGCCCGGGATCAGCCCACCCCCGGGCGCTCGTACCGCCGGGAATCCTTATATCCTGTAGACGAAGGTACAAGGGTAGCTCCTACTCTGTAGGACTGAGTCGGTTCTTTCCCGCTTGATTCTCATTGCCTTTTATTTCTTTGAAACTGCAACAGCGAAAAACGTCGTTTTTAACGATTGGCCGGAATAATGTCAGATTAAAAATTGGTTTAATCGCACGTTAACCTTTTAGCCACGTACTGTAATAAAATCCTGCGGTCAGCAGGGATATGGTGGACACCGCCTAACTTTATACGAAGTTTAACATTATGTCCTCTCACTAGTGTTACGAAGGTACCGAAGGTACCTTCATCTGCTTGTTAACCCCGAATGCCACGAAGATATAATGCTGGAATTCGAGAAATCACGCGAACAGTCCATGAAGAAAACTGCCATAACCTGCGAATGAACTTGTTTTGCTCCCGGAGCGACCCACAGGGTCGCTCCGGGAGCAAAACAAGTTGTGTGGCAATTACTTCTCACCACAATGATTCAGCAGCCAGCCAACTGTGAAAGCGTGTAGTGCATTGTCACGATTAGCCTCGTGTTAACGTGACGTTGTGCACATGAGCTATGGAGCTGTTTGCGGAAGCATTACATGACAAGAGCGATGCCGCAATGCGGCAAACAAATGCTCGCGACATGCCGCTCATGTACGCTGCGGCGTGGTTTATGGTATTGGATGATGCCAACGTGAAGTAAGGCGCTGAGGCGAACGAATCTGTGGTGCGACAGATGCCGGCACAAAGAAGGTACTCTCCCTACAACGTGCAGAAGCTCACCTCCTGCGCGCACAACCTTTTTGATCAGTTTTCAAAGCCTGTCCTCTGCCCGCTAACCAGCAATCTCCAGCGGTGAACCATTGTTTGCGTACGGTTGGACGCTGGCTAACATTAGCACTCTTATCGTTATAATCCTTTGCGTTACAAGGGGAATGTCGTTACAGATTGCACGTACGCGTCTTTCACGAGATACGACACACATGATGTCTTGCAAGCTCGCTTCCGTTGGAGCGGGTATACAGGGGACGTGACACGTTACTCTCTTCTGTCCCTTAATCGGGGGGAGGAATGGTATTAAAGATCCCAGGTCATGAACCGCTTGATGCCGTGTTCTGCCTCAAACTCGCATCACCTCACCACCATGATTTTCCTCACCTTCCTCGACCCCAATGTATTCAACCTTCTCAAGTATATTGTCATGACAGTGACAGTCAGCTTGGCCGCTGACGAGCTTCTCCACACACTTCAGGAGTACGCAACTAGCAGAAAGCTTTCGAAACGAGGATGGGCCTATCCGTCAAATGCAACCAGTCGAATTCGCTTCAAACGCGGTGTGTTCCACCGCAGATTAAGTGCCAATATAGTGATTATCAGTACCATAGCTATCGTGTCCGCTCTGGAAATGGCATTGGAACTGTCTACAGGTGCGGAATCCGTATGGATGGAGAAAACAGTTACTTTACGCCTTGCGAACGAGGCACACAACTTAACTGCTTTACTCCAAGGCCACCCTAATTACATTCTGAAGATACGAGAAGCTTTGATGAGGGTCGAGAATACATGTTACAGTGTCAGTGATGAATGGTATCATCCTATCACTCTGAATATGAGTTCTACAAATGAATTTCATGCTCTGGGACAAGGAGCTTTCTGTTTCAGCAACTATACAGAACAAAGAAGTATCAGAGATGAAGTGAAGAAGAGCAGTTTTCCGGCTTCGGAAATCGTGAACACCAACATTTGGAACGTTTCCGAGTTGCGAGCCGGCCGTGATGTGGATCGCGAGGACGTAACCACTCCTCTCAATGAAACCAAGAATGTAACGATTGGAGCAAGTGGCGACAACATCTACAGCTTCTTGGCTGTAAACTTTAGCAGAGAGGGTCGTGTCGAGGGATCTGAACAACGGCTTACCAACTATTCGGATTATATAAAGGCACCCTCAGCATTCTACACAGCTGACTATGAACTCGAAAATGGAAACAAATTGGAGTGTCTCGTGGTAGCGAGAAACAGGACAAATGACGAGGGTGAGTTGGAAAGGACCTTCTTTATAGAAGTATGCATGATTCCCATTTCTAATAATCGGACAGTTCTGGGATTGTTTGATGATATTGAAGGTGATCCCGAAGGCGGCTTCCAACTTGTCATGTCAATTGCCCTGGACGGCATATCCACGTTTCATGACATGAGAGTTATTCCTGTTTTACCTCTCTTTGTTGGAAAGAACAATGGTATGCATACCTACAGAGAGCTGGGTGTCATATCAATAATTAGTTCAAAAATGATAAGCAGGGTCAATATGGATGGGTTTCGAGATGAGGCTTTTGTTGTGGGAGACAGAAGCATTACTGCACCAACTCTGAGTGAATGGGGCGTTGGGTTGTTTGCGTTTGGTATAGTGATGATCGTCGTCTCAAAAATTTGGATTACAAGGCTGAAGTTAAGTGGTTGGAGAAATTTGCAAACGGTTAAAGGAGTCGCTGAGCAATGGTTGCGCACGAACGAAGAGGCTGCCGGCCTTTACGGAGAGAAGGGACGAGTTATTTTCGTTCGGGAAAGAGGGGGTGATGATCAGCGGACATTGTTTGTGAATGTCAGGCGAGAATTTAGTTCCAGGGATAATTCTGAACCATCTGAAGAAGGCGAAGTCGTTTGACTCTCAGGAGTTGGACCTTATACATGTATAGCCCTCCTCTTTTTGCAGACAACAGAATTTTTCGTAAAACATAATTACTTTCACAGACCGTTGCATGATCATCATCAGATGATCTCGGGTGTGGTGTTTTCGCAAGGTGGTGAGGGTCCAAGCAGCGTGAGTTCACCGAGAAGCTGATGAGCTCACCCGAAATGGTGAGTGGGACCCAACTGCCCGAAGCTCACCATGCTGTGAGGTGAGGATTTTTCCTCACCTTACAGGAAAGGGGGTAAATTCGCTTGTCAACTGAGTGTGCTCTCTCTCCCCTCTCTTTTGCAGGTGCAAGTTCAATTACTCTCTCTCTAATACGGGCGCAGTAGCCTAATTCCTACGTACTGCATAGCGTCTGTTCAAAGAAAGCCTCCCTCACCAAGAATTGTGTTGAGCGTTGCTGCTCTAGATTCGAAAGGCGGTAACTAATCAAGGTGGCTCTCAGGATAAGCAGGAAATCGTACTGCGTAGTACGCAGGGTACTGAAAGTCAGCATTCTTGGCGAACGACAAGGCTTGTTCGCCCTCAGACGAGCCCGATGGCAACGCTACATTCAAAGCGACGACCTTTCCTCTCCAATCAATTACTGATTTCTCCGTTGTGGAGATGATTGCTTTTCGTGCATAAAGTAGCGAAGAAGCATGAGGATGGGCGGATACCAATGTGTTGGTGGTTGTCAAGCTTTTAATGACGACGAGAGCGTAAACCCTGAGCACTCACATGCCAGGAGGGAACATCCTGTCTTCGAGTTTCTTCACCCACCGGCTGCGTCGTATATATCGTGGAAGGATCATGCGGGTCTATGAAAGCCGAATTGTGACTTGGGAAGTACTCTTCAACCTGCGGTGTGGTGGTTGACGGATAAACAGGCGGGCTGTATTGATTTGCTTGGGATTCCCTCGCCATCTGTTGTCGTACAGCCAGGAGGACATTGTTGAACACCGGCATGAACGTATTCACGCCTCCGCGTACAAAGTTAATTCGCATCGTGAGGTCGCCCATAAATGGCTGTCCCTCGTAGTAGAGAACGCCTGCAGTAAGGTTGTTACATCCGAAAATAGGCTGGTTAAAAGCTTCGTTGATAATGCCGCGGAATGGGGCCTCAAACGTTTCAAATCGCGCTTTTTGTGCTTCCTCGGGAGCCACCATGAACACCATACTATGAGCTTGTTAGAGTCCTTTTTACAGATAGAGCAAGACGAAGAGGATGGCGGAGATCGTACCGCATGTTGGTCATGTAGAGTCGACCCTTGAGATTCTTCGCGGCGTGGCCAGCATGTTTCACTGTAACTTCAGTCTTATCCCTGGTCAGAAGAAACACTTCTCCAGGGAAAGGAAGGGGATAGCGTTGTATGCCCCCGGTTAAGGGAATGTTAACTGCCATTCCTGCGAGAGTTGGCCTGAGAGCAAATGACGCTATGGTTGTCTTCGGCAATAGATGAATAAGAAAAGAACTCAACAGACCATGTGCATCTACACGTGAGAAGCTGCTTCTCCAGATTGCTTGCGATTCAGTTGGTGACGTCATTGCTGTACAGAAGACACAACAATAAGCTTGGGATGGAACTGTAAGCGTGCTAGTCCACCTACAATTTTCCAACAAACCATAGAAAGCAGCGCATCAAAGAGGCTCCATGCTTTGAAGTTGCTCCCGAAGGTTGTGCAAGAAAGAAGCCGTGAAACACTCTTCCTCGAACTAAAGAATCACCGTCCATACAATGTCCGCGATTTTTAACTTTCAAAGTCTACTCATCGTCATTCTGCTCGTCATCTGCACCTGTGCGTACATACGATCTATGTACCCTTCTCTACTAGATCGGAACAAACAAGGCTTTCTAGGAGTATTTTGGAAAGCAGCAAGAATAGGTATGTTTGACAAAGGCAGTGCGTCAATTCTGATCCGCGAGGCCTGGCGCGGTTCGAAGCGTGCATAACGAAGAAAGCTTGATGGACCTGACTTTCGTACTTAATGATAATGTCTGTACATTTGACATGTAGGGGAAAGATTAAGTGCAACAGTGGCTGCGTGTTGCGCAATAATGGCTCTCGCCCTTCTCTTTGGCAAGTGATCTTGTACACAGAAACCCTTATATTTACAAGCTTCAGCTTTGAAAAGATCCATGATGTGCCTGACAGGCAATGAATGCGTTCAGAAAAAGTGGTTTCCCTGCCATGAGCACGGCCTCTTACATTCGATATAAGAGCCCGTCAGAGCATGGGAAATTCCTACTTCACACCACACCAAAACTTCTTCCTGAATTGCTCAAGGCCAGTTAGCCTTGCTAACTGTTTAAAAGAGGACAGCACGACTGCCGTCCGCTGAACTACGGTTCTAGCACAAAAATGTCACAAACCAGAAGCCCGTGAGTTCTTGTTAACGAACGAGGAACGAATGTCTGTTTTTAAAGTTCATGATGAATTGCAAAGCTTCTTTTCGGTAAAAGCGTGCAAAATGGGTTACACGAAGGGTACCTTAACACAATTGTTCTTGGTCTCCGTTGGAGATCGGGTTGGGTACTTATTTCACTCCGATCGTTAGGAACGGAGACACGCACACCACGTGAAGGCGAGTTGCACGTGCCCGGGACCCTTAACAGTGCATGATTTTGAAGACATATTAAACATTCTTTCTTTTTCACACCAAATTGGAATCTAACCTTCTAATGTTCTACGACATGTAGCTTGCAGAGTACGCGAGTACGATGGTACATGTGTTGAGACTCTTCTAAGAAAGCTTTAGTGCGTCATAGAGCATACTGTCGCGTTTGGGTCTCCGAAGAAGACCAACATATTTCGAGCTGAAGGAGATGGTGCCCAGGCAGTGTGGTTACACTAAATACTTTTCATTTGTGTATTTCCAAAAAATATGCTTCGCTCACCGTGCGACCCGAAGAAACGGTGAAGGCACGGTTTCAGCAATTAACAGCTCGAGTGTTGCGAGCAAGCGACATTTCGCTGGTGCGACAGAATGGAAGCAGTCCCTCCAATGGACAGAGTCTGATGGTTCTTAAGATTCGAATGGACTCGTAGCTTTCTTCTTTCCCCCAGTACAATTTGCATGGCGTCTACGGCAGAACGATTGAAGGAGCTCAAGAAGAAGCTTTTGGAAGCAAGGGAGGAAAACCTTAAGGCTGCGGATTATGAGGAGAGACAACGAGAGGAGGACACAGATGTTGCTGTTAACCGAGACTCTTTTCAAGGACCACCAAAGAACAGAAAAGGGGTGCGTAAGGAAAGCTTTAACAGACGTAACAATGCGAACGAGCGAGATTCTGGTTTGGGGTCCGCAGACGAAGCTGAGGGAGAGAACAATGACGAAAGGCTGAGGAGTATGAAACGTCGTGCAAGAGCAATGGAAAAGACGCTACACGAAAGCACGTCGCAAGTGCAGAGTGAAGACAATGGAGTGATTACATACGGTGCTGTTACTGATACAAAGGAAGGTATCGATCGCATGGTGAATGAAATAGAAGGCGTAGACCGTCGTAGGGCTAAATATCGACGAAGACGCACTTTTGATGAGGACAGAGCAGACATCTCGTTCATCAATGAAGGGAACCGCATCTTCAATCGAACTCTGGACAAGCATTTTGATAAGTTCGAATCTGTACAAAAGATTAAGGATAGTTTGGAGCGCGGAACGGCGCAGTAGTTTTCGACCCTACTTGACGAAATTGGATAGCCTTTTATGATTGAATTACTTCGTTTACGAAGAATACTGTGACTATGAAAGCGAATAACACGTACACTGCTCGGAACAGCCGCGAATGGCTTCCAGACAGAGTAGTGATAATTAACACGGAACTGTCCATACCAGATATGAGAATCCAGCTTTGGAAGGTAACTTGTATGTCATATTGTTGGATTCATAAGCCCGAAACTTTCATCGAGGCTTTCTCTATAGAAACTGCTATAGCTCACGATACTCAATACCGACCATCATCTGACATATATGCTGACATTTAGAGAACGTTCAAAAAGTGGTGAAGGATAAGAACAGTTTCCAAAGAATCGAACTGGAAGCTAGAATGCGTCACTGAGGCGTGCTCTGATTGACGCTGTTGCCGTTTTAAAGCGCGACGAAAGGAAACGATGCCCAAAGCGCATCATTAGAGATATACCAATTTCATTATTCAAGAGCGAAACGAAAAGCCAGGCTCTGATGGCTTCAGCTGTCGAAGAAAAGTCTGGCGTCGTGACGCCGGGAAAGCCTCACCCTGAAGACAAAGCACGCTCACCTCCCGAATTTCACTTTACCTGTTCTTCACATACATATTGAAATGGAGCTCAGAGTATTTTCAACGAGTCTCCGAGAGAAGAGAAACGTCGTAGTGCCCCTTAACTTCCGTTGTATCGGTACTACCCAACAGCGTTTCGTAATGAATGTTACGCAGGGATATATGATGCACGTCATATCTGGATTCGAACAAAGTAGTTGGTGTGTACTGCGAAGAGAGTGTCCGAGAGGGTCTTTTGCCCATGACTTGTCTTTCCACACAGCGACTACCCCGAATACGGTATGTGCTCTTCTTCGACACTTCCAGATCAGAAACTCAGTAACCAACGGACCACCACCCATTCGCGATACATGTGATTGAAAATCGTATTAGGGAACTACGCTTGGCTCCATTTTCTTGGGAGAACTGCATCTTGAATGCTACAGCTTCTTGCGCGACGAGCACCTAACTGCACATGTCACAAGAACCACCGCAGGAAATCAATCGAACAAGAAAGCTACGCGCTCCCAGAATGCATCATATAAGTCTTTTCTTCAAAAACACCTCGGGGCCCTGTCACTGTTCACTCTGCTGATGGGTGTCTTGGTTATGAAAGTGCTACGATGAGGGTACAAGATCAAAGCCCACGCGGGTTCGGAAAAGCGACAATTATAGATGCGTTGAGATATCCGAAACGTCATCCTTCATAGCGATGAAGACATCACGTATCCATTATGGTTTGTAGGTATTCCTTCTTCGGCACAGGAAAGAAAGGACAGGAAGCGTCATTCTCGAGACGTTAGTTCCACTTGAGCTTCGAGGTTCCGTTTCGGACCATCTTCGGCACTGTCTTCGTCTGAAACCTCTCTAAGGTCTTCTTCTGGTGTCAAGCCATCTCCCATCAGGATACTCCGCGGATCTCGTCGCCTCAGCAATCGCGTGCAATGAACTTGAAACTCGTTGTCATTAGAGGAAAAGTTTCGCGTCACCGCCAATAAACCAGGATCACGATCAATAGCAAGGTCAACAATTCGATCGTACTGCCATCGGGAGAACTGCTGCGTTTTCCTGATCTTCTTAGCCAAAGATATGGCTTCATCTTGTAACATTAATTCGCTCTTTGAAGGTTCCTCTTTTGGTTTTATCACTTTCTTGATATGAGAGCCGTCAAGCTTTACGCCCCGTGTCGGAATTGGAGCTTCTTCAAAAGTATCCTTACTCCAGAAAAGCCACGCGTTCTCAGGCAACGCAGAAACATCGGCATCAGTTCTGACTGGTTCAGTAAAGTGAGGCGAAGTGAACACAGATATTTGCTTAATATCATACGGTTCTACAAATGCAGTTGGAAACGGAGGTGGTTGAGTATCTGCGATGTTAGCCTTTAGTCGATATAGGTTCATGCGATAAATCTTGATGCTATTAAGCTCGCCGTCTGGATATTCGATTGCTCGAAGGACCTTGCCAAAAATTCGTGACCTGATGGCATTAAAGATGATAGATGAGCCTCCTACCATCTTGAAGGCACTGTCGGCCTTCCCGAGCATTACGCCAATAGGAACAATTGGCGCCACCATTTTGCACTAACAGTGAACCGAAGCCCTGATTCTCAACAAAAAAACTTTGTACCATGCAGTTCCGCAGGAGTTAAGTTGCTGAAGCACTTCTGAGGTTCTGGGCATTGGTTTGAAGGTCCAGGTTTCCAAAAACAATCCGAGACTCAACAGCTGCACACAGAGAGGTTGATCCACCTGTGTAGTTTTCAACTTAGGAAACTTGGCTTGCTTCAACTGTCAACCTCGTTCATAGGCTTCGGAGGAAAACGGTTTCATAACAAGAGTCAGATATCATAATGAGTGCGGTCTACAAGTCACTGGGCGTATTTTTTGGAGACGGTGATATGCGAACTGGAGGGACCAGGAGCAACGATGATCAGCAATCGCAGCTCGCGCGCGACTTGCGGCGACGACTCATTCTACGAAGGATACGACTCTTGTGCTGCATGCGCTTCGCAGTGGGCGTCCAGTGCGTTCGTCCATCATCCTGCATCAAGGAGCAATTGCTGCTTAGGTCGCAAGCCGCGAAAAGTTACCCCCTGCTACAGGAAATGATGTCATCATCACGAATTAATTATTTCCGAATTGTTCAATTGCTTGCGTTAAATATAAACAGAGTGTGAAGGCCGTGTATCTAGTATAGCTTCGTTTGCCAGGGACCTGGAAACGCACCCCAGTTGTCTAATCTCGAAGAGTGTAGACAGCAGCCTCCGACGTTTCAGTGCGCGTAGCGCCTGTTTTACCTTTTGTACACGAGCGCATTTGTTTTCTTTGTTGGCTTGGCGCTTCTCACAAACGACGCAACGCGAGGCGCAACTCTTATGGTAGTCGTGGTTCTTTGTTAAAAACTCTCATGCTTCCTTTATGATGATAGCATAGCAACTGCCGCTCCCTACGACATCCTCAAGAACCGATTCCTAAACAATGGCTTTAAACCGGCAACTCCCGCATTCTTAATATTCCCAGAACGAGCCCTCATTGCAGCCTTCTTCTGTTCGGCAGCATGCGCTCCCATACTTGCCTGAGATGCTCCTGCTGGCGCTCTTCGATTCCTCTTTGTCTCCATTATAGTTGACCCTGATGCATTGCGCTGTTTGCTAGCTGAAGCATCCACCTGTGGCTCCACACCCAGGTCCATCCTCTGTGTCACAACCTGATCCTGTTTCTCAACAAGTAGTTCACTTGTACTGCCTCGCATGTTCCACAGCATACTTGAAAGAAACCTCACAATTGAGGCGTTTCGCAATATCATAAGCTTGCATATTCAAATCTCTCTTGCATTCATCTATCATTAGAACAAGCAAGCCCATATCGGTCTCCACATCTACGCGAGACACTCTTTCCTCAGCCCGTCAACCTTAGAATCGCCTAATTCACCATTCCCCTTCAACTTCTTTCTTATTGTTTCAGCGCTGATTGCAAATCCAGTTTAGTTCTCATCAGTCGTTCTATCACTGGACGTCTTCTCGCCTGAGGCATCTTCATTAACATCGGCGCCGTGATTGAGGCTTGGTAAAGCAGGTTTTGGCTTGGCTGCCGGGTAACCTGTCGGTGGGAAGACAGGACACACCAGTGAGGTCTATGGGGGTAGTTGCAGCCACCCGGAGCCAGTCGCATTCGCCATACTGAGCAGCGTTTTGCATCATGGGAACCCACCTCTTTATGAACTCGTGTCCGTCAGCATCAACAACCCTCCATTCGAGTCAGATCAATATAGCTCTGAACGGTATCTCCGAGCTTGAGTTGGAAGCGTTCAGAGGATCTGGTCGGTGATGTAATGTACTAACGGTAAAAGGATAACCTTCGTAGTACGATGATGAAATTGCTTTATCTAACGGTGGTGTGAGGGTGGCCATGCCAAGCCGTTTGAGGCGCCCACGAAGCGTCGCCTGTTGACTGCAACGGCAGTATGCTGTAGAACAGTGTGCTCAAGGCGAAGCATGACAGAGCGGTACTCCAGTCCGGGGTTAAGTGCCGCGGAACTTGGAGAAGAACGCCGCCAACCTGCCGGCGAAGGCTTTCAGGGATGGTCCGGCGCCACCGTGCACATCGAAACCACATGGGATCAGTTGCAAGTTGTTTGTGGTGCATCGCGAGTCGTATTTGCGGTGTTTGAGCTCTTCAGCCTTGCTAGGTGCACCCGTTGCACAGAGAACTACCACCGAGTACGCGCTCACCCAAACGTAGTTCCACCATGGTTTTCCAACGCTCCGACGCTATGGTAGGACTGTATTTAGGATCAGGATGCGATGTGAATACCAGTGAAGCCTCGGTTTGTGCGCAAGAGGGCATGCGTGCTATTTTCAATCGTGTTTGCGAGGACGTGGAAGACCAGTTTGAGGCTTTGCTGTCGTACACGCGATTAACATTGCGTCTTGGAAGACGTATTGGAAGTGTAGAAGGCTGCCATTTGCTTCGGCCACAGCTGATAAAGTGTCGAATGAAAACTCTTGACCAATGCCGAACCGCAGCTGAAGCGTGGCTACAGTTCTTGAAAGCGGGATTGTGTAGGTTGGTACTACTTGCAGTCGGTGCATTGCGGAATGAAATGCACCGTCGACTAGCGATAGAAACGAGGATACATATGCAGCTTTGTGGGTCCAAATGAAAGGGGTGAGGCTCAAACCAGATTTATCAAAGGGAAAGCAAGTCTGTTGCCACGCCATGTGCGACAACGGTCGTTGTAATGCTTCGAACGCTCCTCGCTGCTATGCGTCAAACACATTGACTTGAGCAACCCCTGCGCAGAAACGTAAAACCACGAAGGCCATATGAAGATCGTTTAGGGCGCTTATGACATGATGCATGGAGTCAAATGACTGAACTTCGTCAGCGGTCAGTTGCTGGAAGTCATTGCCATGCCCTATGAAAGAACTTCGGACTTTAAACGCGGACTGAGTCGATATGGTGGCAGAAAAATGCAAGATGTGTGGTGTCGTCAACCACCAGGCAAAGCTTTTGGAAAGATTGGGTCGAAAGTCTATCTTGTGGCCTTGGACAGAGAGGTAATTGAGGACCACTGTAGCTTGTGAGTGAGGTAGATCCACGGTTCCATCGTCGGCAAAGAACAAGTTCAGGAGGGGATTGTCATCGCGTTGGATTCCCAGAATGAGCTCGTTGGATGGCGAGCACAAAAAGCTGGGGGCTTAGGGGGTCGCCTTACCATGTGCCCATAGTGCTCTTTACCAAAAAGTCGCCAAAGCGCACCGGTATTGTCTTGTCGTAACAAAAGTGTCTGAAGCGAGCAACTCTGGGGCAGTGCTTGACGACAGCGTCCAGGATCAGTTGCCGTTCCACAGCATTGAACGCCTTGGTGGCGTCTATGCTGATATCGACATAGTCTTTGCCATGGAGTTTGTACACTATCGATCGGAGAATATGAACTAGAGTTCCCCACCTGTCGGTAGAATGTAACCGCATGGGCTAGTTCGGAGTGGTACCAGTGGTTCACGTTTTCCCTGGCCCTGCCCGGTTGATAACTTCTACGAAGGTACCTTCGTACATGCCGGAGAATAATGCTTGCATTCGTCGACAGCACTCGCTGATAGTCAGCTGTCCGCTGTGCATTAACCCGCTCTCCAAATGCAACTGTTGGCAACAGTCTGTTGCACTGCGAATAAAGCGTCACTCTCTCTCTTTACCGGTAGAGTTGCGAAAACGGGTAGCAAGGGTAATCACAGAACGAAAATGAATGAATGAACGGAACGAAGGTAAGAGGGAGATGTACGGCAACTTGAACGTCGAAATTATCACTGATCAGTCCAGATTTTTTTTGGGTGTCAAGAAAGCTCCGTGGGATAATACAGGTACAGTACAAGGGTACAGTACCTTTGGTAACTCTTATTTCATATTTCAGAGGCTCTGCAGCAGAGCTGACTCAGACCTTCGCTTCGCGGTGCAGCGGATATCTTGAGAATGGAGAACTCCACAGCACATAAGGGTGACCTTTTACCCCTTTGTCTGCTGATCGATTCCGCCGACGTACAAAATCGATCGTTTCACTATCTGTTCCTGGTATTCTTCAGACAATGCAAACAGAGGATCTTTCTAAACCTGTTATCATACTGACGGCACGCAGCGAATTGTCCATTCCTGCCATATCGTCCGTACACTTTGTGCGTGTGTCCGTACACTTTGTGCGTGTGTTCAGGGAGAGGTGATGAACCCTGAATTGAGTTTGACTGTAGAATGCAGCCGGAAGTGGGACGCAGTTTCGGAGAGGGGTTCCGGGAGATGCCGTTGGTTCAGTATAAAAGCTCACAGTTGTGGCTGACCTTCTGCTGGTACTTGCCCTCGCTCAGGTCACTGGTCTTTCTGCAAATTACAGGCTTCTTCCTTGCTCTCGAGTGGGAAACAGTAATCTTGGGCTGTTGGGCATCGCTTGCAATCAGCGTTGAGTCATTCGCCGGTGCTTTTGAGTGTGTCGCCCCTTTGCTTTCGTATCAATCTTCAACGGAACCATCTGTTTGAACGTTGCAGACACAAATTCTGCTTTCAACCGACATTGGGAACAAAGCTTAACAAGTCGACCATCATGACTGACGACGTGGGACTTGAATCGGGGAAGCTACCGAAGAATGGCAGCGCTGTTCTCGAACTAGATGGCAAGAAAAACAGTTTAACCAAGACGATGAATGATGATAAGCCAAACCCGACAGGGCTTCAGAAGGAAGCTTCCATCCATGTGGCAATCTCTGGCGAAAATGAGCGGTCGGCCGTCGTTAATCATGATAGTGAACCGAGTGCAATCAAAGCACAGGACGGAGATCAAACCTCTCACGAAGTTCATCTTGCGAAACAAAAGATACTTTCAACGGCGGACGGGGAAGGTCCCAATATGGAAACATTTCAGAGCCAAACCCGTGGTTCTTTTGAGAGCAAGAACGGCAATTCGCCGGGTATTGGTATGTCTGAGCAGAATCCGCTTATGCTGCAGTCTCTTGCGATCACTGATGAGATCGAGCCGAACCCTGCTGGGCTACAAAACCCGAATCACGTTATTGTAGACGTCTCTCATGGACATCACAATGGGCAAAGCCCTCCTCAACGTCTGATGATTGATGAAATTGAAGAGGATGTGCGACGACGTGAGCAAAGAGACCTTGCTCCGTTGCAGGTCTATGGCGCATATTTTGGCGTGGATGATGAAGGCTACCAGGGATATAAGCTTGTCTCTCCGAGAGACTTCCACGAAGAAAACGTGCTTTCAACCCCTGCGACAAACCTCACAGTCGACAAGATCAACCCGGATATGCTTCGTGACAATTCGAAGTCATCTAAGACGTTGATCATCTTTATATCGGTGTTATCACTAGCTTTGCTCACGCTACTGATGTGGCAGGTTTTGATCGGCAAGTGTTTGGTGACGGAGCTCTGTGAAGCAAATGACAGGAGCACAGATCTTAGTGCTGCTTACCTGTTCAAGACGTTTGACTTCAGGGTCCCCACTTCATTTGTCTGGACAAACCTCGTAGGTGGCACATTGGGGATGTTGCTGGCATCGATCCTAGCCTTTCTGATCCTGAAAAGCTCGGTGGGATCGGCGAAAATGGTCCAAGCGTCAACGTTGATTCGGAAGGGCTCCGTTCTCTTTCTTGGTCAACAATCAATTGGCTTCTTGATACCATTTGTATTGTTCTTCATTCTGTTTGGGGTGAAGGTGAACTGGGAGACGGCGGGATCCTTTGGTATCGGGGCCTTGTTGAGCATCACAACGGATTTCATCGCAAGGGGCATAGGATCCCGTGGCAGCGTTCGTGCTGCGGCTGCCTCACATGCCGGCGTTGATCAAGGAATGCGACTATCATTCCGAGTTGCGGCCGCTGTGAGCTTGTCGGTTCTCGGCATGAGTTTGTTTGGCATATCATCTGTATACTTAATGTTCAGTGATGTGCGGGCGCTAGGGGGTCTGGCAGCAGGTGCTGCGACAAGCGCATTGTTTTTGCGCATATCAGGGTGTCTGTTCGGAGCTTCACTCCGCACACTTGAAGCACAAGCTAGATGGGAGCAATACCGATCTGACAAGAAAACTATTGCACACTTGCTTGCCTCATGTGTGCAACGGTCAAGTTTCATGGGACCAGACTGGTTTGTCTCAAACGTCTCCTCCATATTGGCTACGGCTATCTTGGCCTCAAGTCTACCCTTCTTTTTCCGTGATTCTTTTGCGATGTGTGTATACAATCACCTAGACATTGATCAAGAGTGTGGACCGTTTGGGAAGTCTAAAACCCTTTCCTACGCAGTGTACATCTGCAGAAACAGTAACTTATACTTGAGCTACCCAAATCTACCCACATGGTCTTCGAATTCTGCGTTCGTGGCGGTTCCTTTCTTGGTAGCCTTTGTTGGTTTACTGACATGTACCGCCTTTGCCATGCTCGTCAGATTTGAGAGTGTGAGCTTCATATCTCGTTCGAGTCGGTCCATGAACTTGAGGAAGAGGTTGGTTGTGAACGCCGTCCTCGGCGGCGGAATTCTTATATTGTGCTTTGTTGCAATCTGCTTCGGCCTGTTTGGTCCATCCTCATCATTTTATTCGCAGAAAGGCTTTGGCGGGGGAAGAAAATTGCAGCGAATGGTCTTGGATGGGAGCGAAAACCGATGTTTGACCCGATCCCTAAATGTCAGAAACCTGGATTCTCCACTTCCTATCCCAAGTGGGGGGCGCATGATAGCGGACAACTATCGGCCAATGACTGCTTCAGGGCGAAATCTAGGGCCTGCGTCTGCAACATCCTGGAAGCTGTTCCTTTGTTGCCTCATTGGATTTTTCGCTGCTATCACCGTAAGTTGGTTCTGCGGATTATTCTTCTCATCGGATTCATACAAGCCGGCCGTTGTTGTGCAGAAGGCGGCACAGTCCGGAACGAATGCGCTTTTTGTTCAGTGTCTTGGAAATGGAATCCTCTGCAGTGTAGGTGGGGGTGCTCTCATCATTGCATCTATTCTGTCCTCGTTTGCTCTTTATGATGCTTTTGGAGTCGGAGTTATGACAATTGCCTACATGAGTATGGGTGGGGTTGCTTGTACAGCCGTCGCATTGGGTTCCGTTGGACGTAGTGCCCATGGTATTTCTTGTGTCACATCTCAAACTCGTGCGGCGAGAAATGGTGGTATTGTCAAAGGAATGAGTACTCAAATCGCTGCTGCTGGCGCGAGCTTTTCGCAAGGCGCATCAGCACTGACTGGTTTCACACTTGTTCTAGCCACACTGCAGCAAGCAGGTCTTCAGCTTTCACCGAGAGACCTTGTGGGAGGACCAGAACAGCCCCCAGCGAAACTCATCTCTGGCACTGGCTTCATACCAATGGACGTTCTTGTGGTCTGTGGGCTCGTAATAGGGGGCGTTATTCCCTTGATTATTGCCGGTACTTTGTGGGCAGTCGCTAGACAACACTCAGTGTTGAAACTGAGACAAATGGGAACAGATTCAGTTCGTCAAATAGGACTGTTATCGTTACTAGAAAGCATCTTGCCAGTCGGGATTGCTCTTCTTTCTCCCTTCGTGGTTGGGTTTGGACTCGGATATCGGGCTCTTATAGGAATGGCGACGTCATCCGTTTTTACGAGTTTTGTCGTTGGGAGTTTATCGTGGACGTTCGGAACATGTATGCAAAAGGGGTGCGCAAAACTCGGGATGAGGCAAATTCGGTCTGCGAGAAGAGCAAAATCTTTAGCATGGACACTGCTTGAGGTTGTGGAACCCGCAATGCGATCTGTAAGCAAGATGTTCGCCGCACTTTCGCTAGTGTTCGTGCTATTGATGCCTCCCGACACAAGCCGTGGATGGATCGGAGGAATTCTCTTTGCCGCCGTGGTCCTGGGCGTGTGGGCCTACACTATGTGGAGGCACTGCGGGAGAAAACGCGACACAAGTCAAAGACAGATCCCTCTTCATGCATCTAGGCCGGTCAGTCCATTTTTTGTGGAATCACCAACGTTTAATCCGTTCAATGTTGTTCCTGGGAGTCAGATGTCAGAAGCACTTCTTGCTTTCGGCGGGCAACCGAAACTGCCCGTGAGTCCTCAAGTTTTGCCGGGACTTTCGCGTCGATCACGGGCTGAGTTCACATCAGTCACATTGGAACCGTTGAGTTCCCCTCGAGTTGGTAATCCCACGAAAATCTCATCCACAGTGCTTCGTGACGAAACCGGAAGAACTCCAAGAGGGGACTGGATGGTGTGAGAACGATATTATCAATGAAGTCTCATTCATTCATTCATTAACCCTCGTAAAGCGTCTTCATCGTGACGGGAATAATCATACTGTAGGTACCTGGTAGTAAGACGGCCACCCCTGCCTAACCGTAAATGAACTTTTTAACCTTTTCTTGTCGTCGCTTTGGCCGCCGCGGCGAGGCGGCCGCGGCTAAACGCACGCTGTCACCACATCTGCACCAATTAGGTGTTGCCGCTTTTTCAGCCAGGTACAGAGCACTGACTTCAGCGATGAAATGGCCGCTTGGCATTGGAGAGAAAAGAGGCGTGAGTAACTCGGCGTGTATACTTCACGAAAGTCGCTTTGTCCTGTCGTACAAGCTGTACAACCAAAGTATGAGCGCCAACTCTTAACCATGTTTGTTCCGTGGAATTTTCGATCTTTAGATAACTAACTGGCTAGCATGTTTTCTACAAAGGGCGGTCCGCATTAGGAACGGGACTTAAGGGGAGCATGGGAAATATTTGCACACGACTCTTGGATCAAGCTTGTCTCATGGAAAACTGCATCGCACGACCTGAAGTTTCTCGCAGATACAGATGCTGACTGAAGAGCAATCAATAAGAATGCTATGCTTTGACAGTAGACCAGCGAGCAGATCAGCTGTCCATAATATGGACATAATATGTTACTATGTCCGGCATATCGACAGCGAGGTGTGAACTTCACACCCGTACTGAATGCAATGTTACAGGATTTTTCGTTTAATATAGGGTGTTAAATGGACCCTATACCCAAAGTAACTACCACCCAAACTGAGTGAGGACGTAAGTAGCACCCA
>JASCIV010000528.1:0-17514 GCA_030374735.1 Gracilaria caudata
TGGCCTTTTTAAGGAGAGAGAAGTACCTTTAGGTGCTGCTTGGTTGTGTTAGGAATTAGAACACAACTTCCACAATAAAGAAGAAGAAGAGCTCTTGTAGCAGAGGCGACATGGAGCAGTTGTGTATGTGGAGCGATACGTGCGTCTTGCGGAAAATAATTAGCACCGACTTGCAAAGCTGCAAAAATTGCGACGAGCATGTCAAGTCCGCGGGAAAGAAAGAGACATACTGAACCCCCAGGAGAGACGCCCCGCTCTATCAAAGTCGCTGAAACAAGATTGGCACGTTTCCGGAGTGTAGCGTACGTGATTTGCTCGGTTAGGTGTAGAGAACCATCTGGAAGGACTGTATGGGCATCGATGGATCCAATACATTTTGAATGGCAGACATGATGGTCGGGTGCGATGGCGCTTGAGTTTTGCCCGCTGAAAACTTGCAGAAGCGGATGCGATTTTCTTCCAGAAGGGGGGAAAGAGCCGGGCTGGTAGGGAACAGAGATGCATTCATTATGAAAATCAGTTGAATGAGAGTTGAATCAAACACAGGTGTACCTGTGTTGCAACTGCAGCTGAAGATGGGTAACGGCGACAAAGAGCGAGCAATTCGACTGAGTAGCCTTCTTATGTACTGCAGGTATGGGGGATGACAAACAGTTATGGTACTGTACCAAGGAGCAGCAGATTATCTGGGTTGTGAATCTTATAACGTTTGCGATGACGCAATTCGTATACGAAGTGAAACAAGACGCAGCAGCATCAAGATAGAGAACGGCACAGCAGCGATGAACCCATCTAGGACTGCACATAATGATTGTGATCTCTGTCACGCAATCACGTGATCAGATGCGCCGTGGACGTGTGCGCCGTGGCACGTGTTCTAATGCTGCTACATTCCAAAGTGGACCAAAGTGTTGAAAGTGAGTTTCGACGCCGGAATTGGGGTGCATAAGGAATTGAGATTCCGCACCATGACGGGGCCGGTGTATTTTTTGTGGCAAGAAGGGTGCGTAGCCGCCGTTTGCTGCGAGTGTATCTATCGCATGTACGTGGAAGGTTCGTTGTATGAATTGATGACTTATTTGCCCCTTTTCTCGACGGAGACGAGCTCACTTATTTCCAAGGGAAGCTAAGGAAACAGCGCGCTAAGAGCTCGCTGCTTTCGTGCGTTGACTTGTCAATGTGGTACCAGTGTAGTACCTTGCTTGACACCTCATACCGCGTTATTTTGTCCCCCGTGAAGTTAATATTAGGTCATAGCGTTGTACAGCCTTCTGCCAGGATAACTGTCTTCGATATATTAAGGTCGACCACGGCGCCGTTTTGAAGACTCAATGTAACATTAGAGACGATCCATATCTGCAGGGCTGTTGAAAGGAATTGCGTGCCTCTTCAGGGCCTAAAACTACGTTTGTAGGTCTACACTAATGTTAGTATGAAAATCATCATGGTGAGCAAACGCAATACCGTTCCGAGATGGCGAGTATTTTGAGCCAGAAGAGCTCAAGGAAAAGCCGCCGCGAGCGCAGGGGTGGAATTGGAGGGGCAGAGAGCATAAGGCGCGACGACGACGCCTCGAATAAACATAACTCTGACCAGAGCGGGCGTTGAACTCGTGCCGGCGACTGGTGCACCTATCGTTGCTTCGGACTTTATGATAAACTCTCGTAAGCCATCGGGGCACCGGCCGTCGCCACGGACTCAGATGTGGCTAAGCTCGGCCGGGCGATCGTTCAGCTTGCCCATCGCCGTCGCGGAACTGGTGGCACGTCTAAAAGCAGTTGTTTATCAAACTAGTTCTGCCTCTTATCTTACTAGCTGTCTTACCCGCGGCACTCAGAACGCGCTCAATCTCGCCCATTTTGCTTACGCCTTTCCTTTCTTCGAACAAAACGATCACATCCCTCTCGAAATTCTGTCGTTCCAAAGCTTAAATAATACATCATCTTTTCCAGAGAAATTCGATTCTGCCATTCACTCTCCCTCTCCTTCACTAGCTCCTTCGTCATTCTCACACAATTGGAACTCTGTGCCGCTACAATCTCCGCAAATTCCATGCTCTCCTGATCAACATCATCACAAATTCTTGCTACTATCCCTCTCGTAAACGCCTCATCAGCACCCATACGTTCACCAGTCCATATCATACTCAAAGCCCGTCCCTTTCCAACGCTCTCGACAAGTTTTACCGTACCGCCAGCACCAGGAATTGTTCCCAGTAGAATCTCGGGGAGTCCGAACTGCGCTCTCTTTGAAGCGAAGACCACATCGGCCAACAAAACCAATTCGAACCCGCCACCAAGAGCAGGTCCATCCACAGCAACTACAATCGGTTTCTTCATTTCATGCATCACACGCGGCCAATCCGTTAACCATTGCTGCTCATAAGCAGAAGTTGGTGTCAACTTTTGCAATTCACTTATATCAACACCTGCACAGAAGACGGGGAATGTCGCTGAAATTATTACAACATGGACAGAATTGTCCGCTTCAGCGCGACGTAGGGCATCACACAGCTTGTTTGACAAAAAACGGTTAATGGCGTTGCGCGCTTTGGGGCGGTTCAGAGTGAGAACCCGAACCCCGGCCTGAGTACTGCTTTCCAAAAGAACTGTCTGTTTTGCTTCCACAGGGTGCATTTCGTTTTCGTTGGTAAGGTCCATCACTCACTGAAGCAGAACCACCCTATCACAGGTTACAGGTTACAGGTTACAGGTCTAGTCGCAAACAAAAAAGAATCGTTTTCACAGAATGAGACTGAGATGACGCCGTAGATGTTGCTTTGATAAGAGTTGAAGCTGCTCGTAGAGACCGCAAAAGGTTTATATTGCATCCGGAAACTCAGTCTTAGGTTCTTTGATCGAAGGGCTTGACAAAGGTGAATGACAAGGAAGACGTAAGCCTCACACACGCTGCTATTCCTGTCGGCGCACAATCAGAGGCGTAGAAACCATAGAGATAGACTGGGACTTGTTTGAACGTTATGGCTTCATTCGGAGTTAGTGCTCCTAGTCCAGCGCGGATGACGCCACGTTAAGAGTATCGAAGTGACCAGTGCAAGAGAAAATCAATATCGGCGTGAGCCTTTCAAATGCCTTCATTTTTGTGTGCACCGGAGATGGTTTAAGGATCGTGGTAAGTTAACATTTCTCTATCTAGCATTCCTCACCACGCGACCTCGTGAAATAAGTCAATCCGAAACGAGGGGAAGGACGGCATTCACCAAAGCTGAGTAAGTCGACACAGCAACACACGCAAAGCGCGGCAAAGCACGGTAATAAGTTTTCACAGCGTGCGCGATGATCCGGTGATCCGTAGTCGAGAGTGTATCATACCATTCGTAATATTTATCGACAGGAGCTTGCCTCAACACACATGTTCGATATCTTGCTGCTGTCAAGCGCGAGCGTTGATGCGTCACGTTTTCTGTGCACGCGTGACGTTGTACTGTAATGTAAACATGCCGCCACGCGTAGCTCACGTGCTCCATGAGACGGTGCGCTGTGCGCGCCACGCGTGAGCCACGCGTTCCGGTTAACGAACGCCGACCTCTTCCCCCAGGAAAGTGTTCGATCGCAAACACGCTCTAAATAACATTAGTCGATTTAAGAGGGTTACCCTTGTGCTCCTTAGCGTAGCTATCAATTTCCCATACGATACTCATATTCGTTCCTTCCCCTTCTTCGACACCAGTCTAATTCGTCCTTATTGGAGTATGTACAGCGGTCAGTCCCGTTTGACTCTTTCCCACATTCTCGCCTTTGCGATTAGATGTACTTGCGATCGGGACCTGCTTGTTGCGCGTGAGCCACTTTGGCCACGTTGTTTCGTCACGGGGATATCTAATAACCACAAATATGTTCCTCTGTGAGATGCAGGTTAGAAGTCCTCGGAGTCAGCTCAAATCTGCAATGGAAATGCCTCCAAACGCACAACTCACCACTTTGATGAATACTGTGTGCACCTGTATCTATTCCCGCCTACCTAAAATCCAGGTTTATGCCCTATTCCGAGAAGTTGCAAACACGTCTCAATGTAGGACTCTCTTGAGCCTCGATTGTTGCCCTCTCATGTGAAAAAGTAACTTTTCACTTCTATTGTATATGCCATAACGCCAGTTATAAGGTATTCCTCACGTAGAAAGTGCTCCTTCAAAGTTGCAACGCATTGACTTGATGCGCAAATGTTACCTCATTTGGCATCCTACTATTTCTAGTTGGGTGGAAGCACCTTGTCTACTATCAGTGCAGGATGGACAATGCCCTAAGAAACTCAAACGCATGCGACAAGCAGTATACAGCAAAAGCGAACAACGCGGTGGACGCTCCCTGAGTTGGCAAACGGTGTGCTGCACCGGCAACAGAAACGTGATAGTTACTGGCCGATAAATAAGAATTCATCCAGATCACATACAAATGCAGCAACTTGTTGCACAATTTAAGCTCGCTCTTGGAGAGGTTTGAAGCAGCTCGTAACCTCTGCCCGACGCTCAAAAACAAAGCACAATGTCCGCAACGCCCTTCACGACTTGAGGCCCAAATATGGTTTTCACTCGCACTATTTCAACCACTTACGTGCCGATGACAATGTAACAGTTTTGACTACGTGCTCGTCGAAACCCTATAGACAAAGCAGGTACGCCGCTGGCATCAGCAACATGATGATCATGTCACTGAAGCTAGCAAGATCTTCCAGTCGTCCTCAACGACTTCTCACCACTCGGCGTTTGGGCTAGGGCAGTGAGACCCCGAAAAGCCAGCACAACACGCCATCGTCGGCGTCCCAAGCCACATTGAAGACACGCCAGACCCGCACACAGTGCGGCGCTCACAGTCATCGTCAACGCCGGATTATACCTTCGTGATTCGCAGCGCCAACAATCAGCGGCGCCGAAGCAGCAACGCACATACCTCAAATGAAGATTCTCGGTCTCCAACGCTCCTGAGGGAGAAGGGGAGTCCGGGCCTCACCAGTTGGCTCACGCAATTCATCTCGTAAGCTGATTCCCACAAAATGCGTGACCGCGGTGAAGATCAATCGTCATTTGCGTGACTGACAATTCGCAATCAATAGCCAGACGCCGCACCACATCCACGTGCTCGCACGCTGTCTTCATTTGGCCGCCTTTTCTCCACTTATACCGCATAGATGATTCTGACGTGGCGCGTTCACGAAGTGTTTCCATATCCTTTGTGCTACACAACTTCAGTCACGCACAAGCACCGCTTGAGGCTGAACTCACGAGGATCTTCTTCCCAAAAGATTACATATACTTCATCCCGTTCGTTCAGTGCAACGTCCCAAACTGGGTTGAACCTTTTCTTTGTACGCTTCCGGCACGAACCGCAGACTGAACAACGTTGTCAAACGATTCTATTTCCGCATCTCATATCCCAGCTGATCGAGCTTGTCGATAACTGTATAACCTAATATTCGCAAAGGCAGCCAACAACAACACCAACTGCCAAACAATTCTGTGCTCGATTCAATTCAATCGCATAGTGTGCAACTCTGCATCCCTATCCGAACCAGCACAACATCCCTCCATACATATCCGCACTGCTCCCACTGGTTTTCCATCATGTGTGGCGTTTCCATAACTCTACCACCTCCGGCGGCCAAGGCCAAATCTCGCCAAGAATCAGACTCCTCTACAACTTACACAGTCGATACGGTAGACACCGTCGAGCTCGCCAAGGCCGCCAACCACGAGCCCAACCCCACTCACTTCTCTCAACAGCATCCTGCACAACCAGAAGAAGACCCTGAGAAATACAAGCTTCCACAGAAGCGGCCAAAATACAAGCGAGTCTTTCATCTTCCCATCTTATCTACTTATCGTCGCCTAATTGCGCTCACCGTCCTCATCAATCTCGCGTTGCTCGCGCTAGGCATTGTTCTCCGATGGTACAACAATTTGCCCGCCATTGCATATCTCGTCATCTCCAATGTCACCGTCACAGTTCTCATTCGCCAGCAAAGACTGATCAATCTGCTCTTCTTCTTAGCCACTTGTACAAAGACACGTCTCCCACTCAAGGTCCGATGGATGCTGGGCAAGATTTATCATTTCGGCGGACTGCACAGTGCGTGTGCCGTATCGGCCACCGTTTGGTTGCTTCTGTTTACCATTTCGGCAACCGTCCTGCGCTCAACAGATTCCCCCAACGCTCCCTCCGAGTTGCTGCTCATGCTCACCCTCTTCATCGACGCACTTCTTGTCACCATCGCTATCCTGGCGCTTCCGAGATTCCGTTCAAGGTTTCACAATACGTTCGAGGCCACCCATCGCTTCTTGGGTTGGACCGCTTTATTCTTTGTATGGCTGCACACCATTTTCCTCATCCGTGACTTTAAGCAGCCCACACAGCCACTTGTCCAAGCATTCTTCAAGAGCGTTTCGCCATACCTGCTAATACTCATCACCCTGTCCATCGTCTCACCTTGGCTATACCTTCGCAAGGTTCCGGTATCAATCACCAAGCCATCAAACCATGCCATCATCGTAAACTTCGAAAAAGGCGTTCTGAAGGCCTTCCCAGGATCATCATCAGCTATATCATTGGCACCACTGTACGAGTGGCATTCTTTCGCAAATATATGCGCTCCTGGAAAAGACGGCTTCCGCCTCGTGATATCCCGGGCAGGCGATTGGACTTCGTCGGTGATTGACAACCCACCATCCCATTTCTGGGTGCGTGGCATCCCGACTGCCGGGGTGGCAAACATGGAAACTCTGTTTCACAGGGTATTATATGTTGCAACTGGTTCAGGTATTGGTCCTGTGCTGCCACACTTGCTTCAAAAGAGAGTTCCTTCTCAGCTTTTTTGGTCCACTAGAACCCCAGAGGTTACATACGGCCGAGAACTAGTTGAAGAGATTATGCGTGCAAGCCCTGATGCGGTTATCCATGACACCACACTTCTTGGCAAACCGGACATGGTTCAGAAGTCATACAATCTATGCATGGAAAGCGGTGCGGAGGCTGTTATCGTGATCTCCAACCAGAAGCTGACTCGAAAGATGGTGTACGGAATGGAAGCGCGTGGCATTCCTGCCTTTGGCGCCATATGGGACTCATGACGATTTATATGTTTGTAAACGACTTTCCCGACATGTGCGCAATTACTCTGACTTCAGCTTCAACCGATGCTCAATGCAGTGATACGCTGCTTCCATGCTACGAAGGTACTTGCATACGCCAGTTCCGCTTTGATCACGTAGAAAGGGCGTGCTTCCATGGCTGTACCTCTTCTAGCGAGTAGCGCGCGCAAGCTTCCCGTTCGTCCGGCAAGCCATGGCATCCAATGATGGTAATGGCTGGAGATAGCGAGTTTTACAGTCCTCGGGACCTTTGAGCGGAAAAGTATCTCGTAAACAACGCAGGGGCAAGATCTACGAAATCCTCGCTGTCATTGCAAGCGGGAATGCAGCCACCCTCTGGTACCGTGAACAAGCGTTGGCACAAAAAACGTTCAGGTTAGCACAAAAAGGAAACATGTCACAGTCCGGCACGGGAACAGTTCTATAACTCAGATGCGCCTCAACTAGAAGACAATCGGAAATGTGTCGTCAAATGCTTTGCGCATAAGATAGTGTGAGTCTCCCATTCCTCACTGTATAGAAACCCGTACAAGCGAGATATGTTAATGAAAACCATTCCCCTTACCTTTCGTCGTTCAAGAAATCGAGAACGCTCTTGGCATGTACCACTTGGACATTCTCCACTGGCGGTCGATCACGACGTGCACGAGTCGAGCAACCGAAAAGAGAGACGTGTGTCTTTCTTGATGGGCGGAAGAGTGCTCTCTCGTGGAGGAGTCTTCACAGATGCACTCGTACAGCTGGTTGGAATCCAACCGTTGGATGATGCTGCTCAACACGGATTACGTCAGTATGGGGCATAATTAAATTAAATTTTGAAATAACATGATAATTGCGTAATTGGAAATTCGTCAAACCCTTCGACGTGCACACGTTCGTGTGGTTTGCCTCGACAGTAAGGAGAGCACAACGGCTGCCATGAGACGGGAAAGCGTCAAGATCTGTAACTCTAGAGATCCACTGATCCATGATGGACATAAGGTTACAGGCAACATGACTTCTCGAATCATTGCTTATATCAGTTATCTGTGCCATTTTCTTGGTTTCTCGTAGGAAAGCACTGCTTTGCCGAGCTGTTAAATGATTCGCTGCAAAATTTCCGCCAGTTGCTCACAGTTCAACACAACTCGCAACATTACCGAGCTGTGAGCATCACAACTCTCATCCTCGCTTCTGCCATAGTACTACACGTCCTTCGCAAGCTGTAAAGGTTGTGAATGACGGACATTTGTGGCGTGTGAGTGGCGGACATTGTGCTAAGCATTCCGGACAGTTTTCGAACATGGAGAAAAGCTATCTATGGCTCTCTCTAATTTCTGTAGTCAGAGAGGATTACTGCTGTGACAAATTGGTGTTGAGCAGCAACTTGGCGCTGCTGCTTTCGAGATTTTAAATCGATCAGTAAGGTGCGGAAACCGCTGCCAGTGGCTTGAGATATCAAGCTCTCGGCAGCGGTTCATGATGTGTCCCGCCGGTAAAGTAGAACTGGGAGCTGTTTTGACAACTTTTAGGAGGGGGCTTTGGTTTCTCTCAGCTGTTTACAGTTGATTTGACGACTGCTAACCTTCCAACCTAAGCAGAGAAACCAGTTACATCTTACGAAGAGCACGAAAGTGCACCCCTATGCTTTGGCGAAGACCCTTGTGGACACAAACCTTGACCATGTAATTTGCCAGGAAGAATCATGCGCCAATCCTTGATTGGGCAGAACGGCGAGGTTCCTCTTTCCCGCTTATAGTATATACTACTTGCTTTGTTGTAGACCACGCCAATGGAGTTGCCGTGCTTCACCTTATCATCAAACCTTGCCTTGATTGGGCAGAACGGAAACGTTTCTCGTTTCATGATGATAAGCGGTGTTTTCCGCACATGCGCTTCTTCTGCGTAACCCGAGAAGCAAGGCGGCTACTACCGTACTCATGAAAATTGTGCCGAACAAGCTATGATGACTGATAAACGATCCTGACAGCTTTCGAATGCCGATCTGCCCCATCTTCCGGTGGCAAAGGACCATAGCCAACCATGAAAAGGCCTTGTCTGCTATTTCAAGTATTCGTGCTACTAATACTGGGCACTGCTGCTGCTCCCGTTGTTACAAAACTCGATGATTCGGAGCGATGGAGACAAAGTGTGGCTGTGCGGCTTACAACTCGTGGTCCAGACAGACCATTCGATGTACTCCGAACACGACGAGATTCTTCGGTGACAGTAACTTTCAAACGTGCAGTCAGTAACGTATTGAACGCCACCGAAAAATGCAAACTGTCGAGGGAAAAGAGATGCATGCTTGCGTCCAATAGCCCAGGACTGGTTGGAAGAACGCATTACGAGTTTGCGGACGCATCTAGAAAGATTCAGGGCCATTCAACCCAGGTGTTTTTGGCTTGTCGGTGTTTGGATTATGGTTGCAGGGAGGCTATGGTGCTTGAACCGAGACAGGTTAAATCAGAAGACGGAAAACAATCAGAATTGGTATGTACATATCCTAGGGTAGGAGGGAAATGGAGGGATTGTCATACTGAGCTGCTTCGTCTACAGGAAATCAATGTGGACGACGTTCATTCAATTCCGGATTCCACAGATTTTTCTGTAGAGCTTGGTCCAAACAATTTCTGGAGGGCCATCGGTAGACGGAGGTACATACGGGACATATCAAGGAGCGAACTTGACAGGCTAGAGGAGGTTATCTTTGAAGACATCCTTGAGGACTTTAAGAAGAAGGTTAACGCTTCATCAACCGGTGAGTTCTATGTGTTTGGGAATGATACAGCAGGTGACTATCAATTTCCGGATAAATCAGCTGTCGAGGTCGGCGATAGCGAGGATTGTGCAAAGCTTTTCGATTTCGCTCAAAGAAGCGCAGACTGGATGGGTGCACAACAAGATCAGTTAGCAATCGCCAGAAACGAAGATTCTTTTATTGTACCACGGCCTGAAGAACCGTCATCATCAGATGCGTTTCTTGCGATTGGAACAGGGTTGACCGGTTTGTTTGCGTCAATTGGGATATGGACACATTTCGGACCCTATATGCGCGTTGCCGGGCAAAGAAAACCATCGAAATGGATGACGCTTTGGGAGGTGTTCAAAGCGTTGTTGGCGGTTTTCGTAATCGGTGTTGAAGTAGCAACACTGGCGTTCTCGTGGGTGACCCAAAACGAGGCAGAAGGCTGGAGCTCCTTCTTCACATGGTTTGATGCATCAGTGGCTCTGTCCCCATCGGTAAGGGATTGCGAGTCCAGCGAGCAATTCGTCTGTTCTGCAGCTCGAAGTGTGTACGTGGTCGCGGGACTGATGGGAACCGCAACAGCCTTCCATCCGAACCGAACAAGATGGAAAGCGTTGTTGACTTCAATGGTGCTCATCATTGCTGCGAGTCTTGTGTTTGTTTGCTCGTTTTTCGTGAAGTCGTACCGGTCGTGGACGCAGAATGGACTATACGGGTCCTATTGGTGGACGGGCGAAGCTTATCCGACGACGCTGCTTGTAAAGCTCAACAAACGAGACCGGCGACGCATTCACAAATCGCACGGGTTACTGCGAGTGAGGCTGGATACTGTGCTCACGAACCACAGTACCGTACCACGGAGCTGGTCGGATTCAGGTAGATCTCGTTGAAGGAAATTGAAGCGAATGTTTTTGGGAGCAAGCGATAAGCCGGCTTAGCTTTTGGTTCTGCTGTCCTTGTCCTGGGAGAGTTCTTCGCACTCTTAAAAACAGTTTGCCGTCGATGAGAGATTGAAGGTGGTGTTATGTACAAAATCGTCGACGCTTGTAGTGTACGTGTCCATGGAGCGTTTACTGCAAACTGTTGAAAGCTGTTTCGATAAAGCGAAGTTTCGGTGACAGGAACGCGAGAGCTCCAGGCCTGGAAGGGGTCATCACAGACCTGCAAGCAGTTGGTCTGTGGTACATTGAATCTAATCTGCGCAGTAGAGCCTGCCTTGGGATGTGCATTCTCGGGTGGTCATAAACGGTTCAACCGTTTATCGGGTGATGGATAGCAAGAAGAGAGAAAGATTGAGGGAACAGACTCCACTCAACGAACAGTGACCTCTTCAACCTCCGAGACGTTTGATTCAGTCTGTCACGCATCGGATGTCCTTATACATATGTTTTTAACATCCTGTAGGATATGGTAGGCAACGGCTCATGTCTAAAGCTCAAGTAAAGCTTTGAAAACCCGTTTCGTTGTTTGGGCGTCACCTCAGTGTAATAAACTTGTTCACATATTAGCTGTGTATAACTAAAGAAGATCCTTCATAAGGTAGATAATAGATTCCCCTATACTTGTTGGATCTTTATTCATCCAACTGACACTACTGTACTGGTTACCTTATCGAGTCGCCCTCATGAAGCGTTGTGAACCAAATATCTTGCCATATGATTTCCTTCTTCAAGAGGTGCGACGCATGCAGATCCACTCGCAAAACAAAGTAACAAGACTGGTCAGAATCAGATTTTCCAAACTCCAAAAGGACTTTGCCCGTATGTAATGTTCCTTTGATAACGCACCGGAGCATGATGAAACGACCTGTGCGCACAATAGGAAAGGAATCAGAGGCAAAAGCCAGAGTTAATTCGAATCCAAACAATTGCCGTACCTTTTCGCGCTTCTTGGAATCCATAGTGCGGGCGGTGAAGAAGAAACAAAAACCAAACTGGAAAAGAAAACGGGAGTCAATGCGAATGAACGAAATATCATCGCATGCTCGCTGTAGGAGAGATTACAATCCGACGGCCAACTAGAGAGGAGACCATCGCGCGGCCTTGATTTTGTAACCTAACGAAAGCTACGCTGAGAACTACACTGATAGTTGGTAAACGATCTACAACCTTCGCTCCAGAGTCACGAAGGACCAAAACCGGGGGTTTTGCAGCCCGAGAATGAAGAACCAACTCCATATATGCGGGAACATTACAACCCGAAAGCTCATGACCTTGGCCAAATGAACAATCAGGACCGGCACTGGAATCTTTACGACCAACTGTGTACTTCTGCGGTAAAAGAAGAGGGTGTACCTGACCGGGAGGTGGTTGAAGTCCGAAACCGGAGAGAAGATATCGATTGAGGATGGGGATGCTGAAACGGCGGGGGTAGTTGCGTTGATGTTGAGGGGGGCAGTTGATGAGGGGGAGAGCAAGAGAGCCGTAGCGAGAGCGACCAGGTATTTATAGTGAAGCCGAAGGCTCCTTCAGAGACTTCTAGCTGTGTTTTTGAACGTAGGGATGACAGGTCAACTTAAACAGAAACGGCTATAATGTGAGCAAAATTGCTTCGTACGTCCAAAGAGGAAACAATCGACAAAGGTGAACCTTGGATACGTTGCCGGCATGACGTGAGGGAGAACATCTCTGAATTGGGAATTCTGTTTCAGGAGCTCATCAGACGCGAACAGCAACCCAATTCTTCTCTGCACCCATTCTTGATCACCTTGATTGTCTCGTATCCACTCTGGCATTCCATCTCATGACTTGAATGGGGAAAGGACGGATTTGTTGCAGCAATGTGTTAGTAACGGGTCAACACGTAAACGAAGACGCAGTGGTGGACCCAGTTTTCAACATCTAACGCTGGACCCATGAAGCAGTATCAGAACTCAGAACGACACCCGAAACACAAGGAGAGCAAAAACGGCAACATTTCCTTGCTATCTAGCTGAACTATTCAAGCTAAGATTGTGAGCGTTCTCAGTTGCTCTTTCTTTATCAGTGTCAACAGGCTTTTCGTGCTCCGTGTTGCGTCAGATATGACTCAAGGCTCACGATGAGTGAGTCCTGAACGGGAAGCGCAAAACCGCTACATGACGTTGATACACATCGACAGTAATCGTTGCATGTGCATGTGTCACCACAGACGAACACTAGTGCTCGTTTCCCAGGAGCCACTGGGGCTATCAAAACGAAGAACACACTGCAACGCGGAAGGTTCTTTAGAACTCAAGAAAGGAGTCAAGATTGCAGATAAAGACGGACCAAGAGGAAGACTTCCAAAGGCAAGCCTTTAGTCCAGTGTCGTTTACTTTTGGAAAAAATGAAACGGCATGAATCGGGAACATGGAGAAGATATCTAACGGGTGCAAATTTCTCACGACCAACCCTTCTGCCATGGTGTGAGCGACGCAACTGATGCTCGGGAGAGAACACTTTGAAATGTGATTTGCGAAGGTTGAGCCATAAGTCTCAGAAGCGCTGCCTTAAAACAAGTTCAACCTTGCAGAGCAGTATGTTTCCATTTCACGTGTCTCGAAGGAGTTTTCCAAACTTTGGATGCCGACGAGTGCTAGCCACCTGAGATAAATGCTACGACGCAGCGAGGGGCCCATACGCATCTAGAGCTTACGTACTTTTGCATGTCGACCGTATGGACTCGTTGTGTTGCGGACAGCGCGCACGACCCGGCTTTCGGCTCCACCTATGTGCTCAGATGTGGGTTTGATCGTCTCCGCAAAGTGACGGAATGGCATCCCCCAAGCATCAGACGAACAGTCAAAGGAACCAGCCACCCGCGAACTTCATCGCTTGCAAGTTGTTATCCCTAATCAGAGGAAACAATGATGTTTTGTATCCGCCCGATGCGCATTGCATTAGTGCCGCGCATCAGAATGTACGAAGGTAGAAGATTTGTATGTCGTGTGCTTCATCGTTGACGCACATCAAACACCTCGACTATCTGCGAACAGTCTGGATTTTCGACAGCTCCTTTCGTAGGTTTGTCAGCGTTGCATGGTTGGTTGACAAAGACAATCGCTCGAGTTGTCAACATGCAAATTTTGGGACGACGACACAAGACCGTTCAGACACACAACTGGCCAAGTGGCATACGCGGCGAACACGAAGGCTGTTGCTGGAGACCAGGACCGTCTTCCCGCCAATCTCAATCTCAATCCGATCAACATGCGACGAGGAGAATAACCGCACTGCGCGTGCGAACACCCTCTCGGTTCGATGTGAGCATCGCGCCACGGCCTTGCCACAATTGGCGCCAACTGCGGCGATATTGCGTTTCGCCATGTCGAATCATGGTCAAACGAAACACGATCAACTTGCGTTTCACCGCACCGCGTTTGGGACGAGGCTTCTACGCGCCACGGCCATTTTCAAACCACCGTGAACGCCGACGCGTCAATGCCTTCCCCCTCCCTTCGTTCTCTCTTGATTTCACCCCTCTTCATTTCCATCACCATGATATGCAAACAACAAGCACCATCTGAGCGTGCGCCCGATTTCCGTCCCGCTTCTCGAGCCGTCCCGAAGGTCGACACCTTTCATATCATTGTCGTGGATTGGCACACTGTCCACTCCCCTAATAATGCCGCCTCCGTCGCCACCCGTCTCCGTCTCCGCGATGCTGTCATCCGCTTTCTTCACAACCTTTTTGAGTCCACAACATTGCTAAGTCAACCTGTCATGCTGCTAGCTACCTCAGGTCACGATCAACAGCAAGTGGTGCGTATCGTGCAAGTTCTGGAAATGGCTTCCCCCAGCCACGCTCCCATCGCTTCCGCCATGCAATCGTTGCGCACAACACAGCATAATTGCAAGCCACTGGCACCTTCGACGCTTCTGCAGTATACTGGATCTCTGGTGCATCAGCTCTCAGAGTGGGGTGCTTCTCGAAGCGCCACTCCACACACGTATATCTTCTGCAGCGCGTGCATTTCCGGCGCGATCTCCGCGGCAATATCTGCGTCACGGTCACCCATCTTCTGTTCGGATCGCAGCCACATCTTCCCGTGCGACGTGCTTTCAGAAGCAGACGGTCATCTGTCAGAGATTCTCGCGAGACTTTTGGAACGAATCGTCACTCTCACGTTGCCCAGTGACGCGGCGGCCAGTCTCAGTGTGCCGCTGAACATTCGGCCTCGTGTACTGACAAGTGCGATCGAATATCCGGATGCACTGGTGGCCACCAGACGTGTGGCCTTGCAAACTATTCGGGAAGACGTGCTGCACGGCACGCCGCTCGTGTTGTGGCCCAGCGCAAAGGCGGCGCATCACATGGAGTGCAATATATCGTTCGGGATCGTTGTACGAAAACTACGAGACTGGGGCGAAGCGCTTCTGTGCGTGGCGGCAGGAGAGCATTCGCAGAAGCTGTTTGCTGTAGTTCCGTGCGCAAACGGAGTGCGCGCGGCGCTGCTACGCGAAGTGGCGCATGCAAGCACCATTCTACCCGTGCCGCGGGACATGGAACCAAACGACGCGGCGCACGGAATGGCGCGCGAGGCGGCACAGGAAACGGCCGTTCGCCAACTGCCCAGCAGCGCGTTCCATGCACAATCGCTGCGAATGGGCGGAGCGCGGCGCCGTTCCGTTAACGCGGGCAGAAGAGTGAACTTTCGAAGGGATTAGGTGGCTCGTGGCTGGCGGCGCGACAAACGGCGGCGGCAGCGACTGCGGAGATTGCGCGTGACGGGGCGCACGCGGCCATTGCTCGCGAGGCGGCGGAGCGTGCACCAATGAGGTTGCGAATCGGCGCGCAAATCGCCCACACATCGGCTCGCGTGCAATATTTTGCACACGCGCGCTGATTTGCAAGCCGCGCGCAGCCTCCACCTGCCACAGCTGTTTCGTGTGTTGTTACGCCTTGTGGGGCGTGAGGTGCGACTGTTGGGGCGTGTGCGCTTTTTCAGCTGTCCGGTCCTCGCCACCAGCGCGTCCGTGCCGCCGCTCTCTCTAAGTGCACTTGCATACGCTTTCCGCTATTTGTGCGGCGTCGCCTGTGCCCATCCTCCCCGCGGCCCTCTGTGCGTTTGTTCGTGGCGCTCTCGACATCGTATCCATTGTGCTTTCTTTGCCGCTCGTCGCTTTCCATGGCAGCTGTGAGTAGTGTGCGTATCTGTAGCAACTGCGGCTGTACTGAGACGCCTCTTTGGCGCCGAAGCCCGCTCGGACCCAAGACGCTCTGCAACGCGTGTGGAGTGCGCATGAAGAAGGGCAGATTGATTTTCGTGCCATCAACACGTCGGTTTATCACGGTTGACGCGCCCAACAAACGCACGCGCAAAGCGCGTGTGAAGGGCGCTGGCAGCGGTGGTGCGAGTGCGCCTTCAACAAACGTGCACTCTCCGGTGTCGAAGAGTTGGCGGAAAGGCACTGCTATCGGTCTACACTTCTTGCTGGCTGCAATAGAATTTGTGGAGACTTCTTGACGTGCTGATGATGATGATGATGATGATGATAATGTCGGTGAAGACGTCTGTAGGCTGTATATTGTTATTGTTGGTCGCTGTCTCCGTGGTGCTCGCTGCAGCTCTGTTGTGAGCTGCGGAAGGAGGTTGATGGCGCTAGTGTTACTGTGTGTGCGATGCTTGTTTTTTGTTGTTCGTTTTTCCTTACTATTTTTGGTGGAGATGAAGATGTGGGGTGTGAAGCGGGGTGCTGTGTTCGTTTTGTACATTTGTATTGACGTGATAGAGGGTAGAGTTTGTGCACAAACTGCTACGGTTTGGACAAACTGTGTTGTACGATTTTTTTTGGTGGGCTGTGGGTGGCACGAGAACTTGTATAACATTGGAGATAGTGGTGCCGATGTGGCAGTTGTAAAACTAAAGTACGAAAGGTTCAGTTTTACTCTGCTACTTGCGCACAAAGTCACCGACAATGACAAAGTGCACCAACACAAACACGCCTACAAGCACTCCGATGCCCACCCAAGCGCCCCTCACCAACAAGTTGAGCGTCTGCGTGCGTCCAGGCAGCTGCAACGAACGCACGCTGCGCTTCATTTGCTGGTCGCGTTTGGCGCGTTTCGACGCGTCTGCAGCGCGAGACTCAAGCGGCGTTCGAACGTCGTCCTCAAACTGATCGACCAGGTGTTGCTCGCCCGCCCGTTGTGTGGCGCGTGAAGAGGAGTGCTTATCTCCGGAAGCATTGTTTCGACGCATACGCGATCGTCGACCGCGCGCCATGCGCGGCGGCGTGATGGTGGTGCCGGCAGTGGCGACGTGCCGCGCGCCGCGCGCGACTGCACACGGCTGCAACGGCAACGCGGGGTGAAACGCCGGCGCGTGCATGGCGGCGCGCGAACGCGGGTGAGCGAGGAGGGCGTGTGCGGTGCGGCGGGCGCGCGAGATTCGGCGCCGAGATCGAACGATTCATGCGACAAGCTGTTGATGCGCGCCACCGCCAGTGACCGGGCCGCTGTAACGCTGGCGCCCAACGCCGCGCCAGCGGCGCGTTCGCTGTGCGCTGGCATGCGTGTGCGACTTAGGCGCACAGCTGTGCACGTTGCACACTCCAAGTTGGAGTCGCCAACAAGGCGCGGCGTACCCTTGTATCTACCGCAGTCGACAGTCTGCGCGCATGTAAGCAAAGGGCAAGGGCGGCGGCGCACAACCAACACCACGCCCACCGCAGTTCTTCTTCGCGTCTCGAAACGGCTAAGTTTTACGCGAGTGTCCCCCAAC
>JASCIV010000529.1:0-17464 GCA_030374735.1 Gracilaria caudata
TCGTAAGGAGAAAAGTGAAACCCTTGCTAAAAGACGTCGTTTTGCTTTCGATCTGTTGAAACAGCAGAAGCCTGCGAGAGAAATCTTGGATCGTGTGAACATTCCGCGCTCAACGCTGTACAGAATTCGTACTGCCATGCAGAACAACGACAACGCCGAACTCAAGAAGCTTTTGAGTCCCGAAGGCAACACCCGCGGGCGTCGCCCCGTTTTGACGCAGGAGGAAAACGACCTCATTGTTGCGAGGATGAAACACGCCTCCAATAGAGGATTTGCTCTGAACGTCGAGAGTACAAAGCAGATCATGGGAGGAATTGCCGCGGATGGCCGTGAAGCATTCGCGAACGGGCTGCCTTCTGATGACTACGTCCGTTCCTGGCGCGCACGGAACAGGGATGTCACATTTCGTACGGCCGAGATGAAGCACAATATGAAGCTGCGTGCTGAGAATCCGATACATGTGCAGTCCTACAAGCACTGTTTGGAATCTGTAAGTTCCTTCAACCCGGGAATCTTTGAAGACGCCGATTTTGTATGGAATCTCGACGAAACCGCCATCGAACCACAGTTTGGTAAAAAGGTAAAACTGTTCACGGGTTCCGATTCGAATCACGGTGGATACCGATCAACTACGCTCGGCAATGGGTCGGGTCGTCACGTCACCGCTGTCATTGCTGTGTCCGCTTCTGGACGCAAAGCTCCTCCAATCTTCATCGTTGAGGGAAAGAACGTGATGTCCAGGTGGCTGCTGGCTCTCGACAAGAACATTTACCGCAACAAGGATGGTGAACCTCATCGTCTTACGTCTGAAAAATGGCTCACAGGTGACAGTCTTATCGTGTGCTCCGCGAATGGTTCTGTCACGAAGGACATTCTTCCGATCATAATCGAGCACCTTGCGAGGTTCATGCGCAAATTTGTGCCAAAGGACAAACCGGTTGTCCTCTTACTCGATGGACACGCGTCAAGGAAGGGTCTGCTGTGGCTCGATGTTTGCATGGAGAACAAGATTGAGGTTGTCCAGAGCCCAGCGAACACCAGTCACTTTCTTCAACCAATTGACCAGTATGTCAACAAGAAGTTCAAGACGACCATGCGGGCTGTTCGAGACGAGCTGATGAGTATTGCGCCTCTTTCACTGACCTCAATTGGTTTGAAGCTGATGTTGGGAGTCAGTGGTTGGGAGGCCATTACCAAAGAAGACATTGTGCGTAGCTTTGACGTTTGCGGGTTATGGCCTATGAACTACAGGTTTGTGGACAAGCTGGAAGAATTGAATGCCCCAGTGGAGCGAATGAACCCGTCTGACACGAATATGCCGGCGAACCCGCGACCTTCTTGTGCTCGTTTGAGGCATCGTGATGCTGACACCTTCCGTGCTATCCAGAACATTGTTGGTTCGGCAAATATTGGTCCTGCTTCTGCGCTGCAGAAAATCAGTAGCATCATGAAGAACCATAGGACTTCGACACATGTCATCGAACAGTACGGATCTCCAGTTCCTTTGGTTGTTCGTGAATCTCGTCCGGAACGCAACAAAGTGCTGTGCGCCGGTTTGCCTGCTCAGTACCTAACTGTGAGAGATTTGGTAGAACGTCGTGAAGCTGCGGATGGTGAGAACAGTGAAAACCAGGAAAACGCCAACCACATGTCCGACATAGATGTCGCCAATGCGGTGCTGGAGTTGGTGCAGACGTACAATATCAAGAAATCTGCTGCTGGAGACATCGAGTAAGGTCGTAGAGTTCTTTTGCAGTCCATGGTACTTTTTGCATGTTATGCTGTCTATGTCGTCTCAAATTTACCCCGCACTACCAAGTTGAGACAAGTGGAAAGGTAGTGAAGTTACTGCTGTTTAGAGAAAGTAAAGCAATGCGTTTGATATTTGTGTATGTCCGGGACATTCCCGAGAGTTCTGTCATTCTTCACGCGCCCTCGAAGAAAGAGCAAGACGGTTCTGATGCAACTGGCTGGACAGGTTAGAAAAACTGTCTCAATTTTAGCCGAAGGGAAGGGTAATCCTGTCGATCGGGTAAACAAGATCTACCCTTCGTAATTTTAACAGCATTGGGTTTCGTATTTACTCAAAAGGTAGAGCAGTCCACTGCCCTTCTTGGCGAGAATTGCTCCATCTTCTCAAATTACCCTTGTGCGAGCATCATCATCTGCGAAGGTACGGAGTGCACTGCAACAGCAGTGAGCAGGAGACGCCTACTAGCTGGAGTTTCAAAACGGTTTGGTATGACCGGCCCTCTACTGCCTTTAAATAAAGCGATTTCAGCATCTTCAGCGTCCCACTTCAGCAGCATATGGGTGCAAATATACTACTCTTCGCCCATCTACCGTACTATTTGTTCCCCAGAGGAAGCTTCTAGTCCTAAAAAAAGTGCAAGAATCGCTTCCCTCTCGTCATGAATCCGTGCGAAGGAAATAATTCTGGTGATGCCGAGGAACAGTTGCTTCACCATGAAGATTGTCAGAGATACCTCTACCTAATAATGCTTCCGTCGCCTGAACGAACGCAAATCGTGGCAGAAGTGCTCCCAGATGCATCTATTAGATTGCCAGTTTTGCCAATCTGTTCTCATAAATGGTGGAGAGCCGGAGTAACAGACCTAGAAGAGATGATGGAATCTTTTCTTGCAGTGTATTTGCGATTTGTACGGGAGTTGTGGGCGACAGGTCGCAGAGGTAAATATGTATTGTGGGGAGAGACATATGATATGGTTTCGGTGCTACTGTTCGAATGGGGAGAAGGGGAGAAAAGTATTGCGAATGGGAGAGCGATGAAGTGGATATCGATGAAGGAGGTGAAGGAGGCGAACTGGGTTGAAACGGAGAAGGGACTTGGTCTGGACATGAAACATGTGGTGATGAGAGCGATGAAAGATATCAGTGGAGAAGTACGGTTGAGGTTACCGCCATGGCGACGTATGGGTTGGTTCTGCAGGATGATGAAATGGGTGAGGGAGGTGACAAAGTGTGAAACAAATGACAAAGAGCTTTACCGTACTTTCATAAAGTTTAAGGACGATGAACATTCTGTGGTATGGAGCTGCACGTTGGACCTGTCGAAAACGTCTTTTGGATGCAAAAGAGAGGAAAGAAATGAATTTGTGTTTATCAAAGCCGGACTACCTATTATACAGGAAGCTCGACGAACAGCGACTGTTGCAAAAGTACTTGATGAACTCAATGTTGTACCGGAAGTGATCGCCGTGAATGAGAATGATGGGATGTTTATGCAGAGAAGTGCAGGAACCGACCTATTCCTAATCTTGGATTCAGGAGATTTTCTGGATGTGGAACTATTGGTTAATACGGTTTTAAGAGTGCAAGAAGTTTCGGCTGATAATCTGGAAGAACTGAAGGCGGGTGGGGTGAAGGTTCGAGACAGCGAATGGGCTGCTGCCAACCTCCATGACATGCTGTATCGTGAGGTTCTGGATAAAGTAGTGAAAGGCAGCGAAATAGACGAGAAGTCACTTCATGAAGTTCGTTGTGGTGAAGAAGAGTTCTTAAAGGCGTGCAAGAAGATCTCGAGTTATGGGTTTCCAAACACTCTGGTACATGGGGACCTCTTTCAAGATAATATTGGTATTGCAACACAGGAGGCAAACGGTGGCTTCCGGTTTTTCGACTGGGACATGTGCGTCATTGGACACCCACTTTTGGACATAAGAAACGTAATTGATTTGGTCTCAAAAGATGAGGAGGAACGACTTCGTAGAAAGGTATGGAAACGTTGGGAGAGACTTGTTGGTTATGAGGAATTTGGGAAACTGTTATGTCTTGTGGAAGTCTTGGTAGATTCAGCTGCTCTGGACTTCTTTTTGAAAGATGCTGAGTTTCAAGATGAAGACGCGTATGTAGTGAACGGCCGTCTTCGCCATGTAGCGGAGTTTATGAAAGATACCCTAGACAAAATCAAGCCTGTTACAGCAACGTTTGAGTGATACCGAAGAATAGGACTCTACATTGAGATGCACGTGATATACTTCGTGCAAAAAGTGCTTTATATCAATACATGCGCATACGTGGAGATTTAAGTTGGAACCATGAACTTCCAGCAGGATGTACACATGCTCTTGCGAAAGCGATTCTCCTGCGGGGGGGTATTTAAATGGAAGTACCTGGATCGACTATTGCTCCTAAGAACAGCAGAAAAATAGCTCTCTCTTCACGTTTGGGGAGCTCACTACTAAGTTTTGTATCCCTGGGGTACCATTCATGCTTTCTGTTGACAGTACAAACCTCGAACTGTGGTTATCCGATCAAACGTTGAAGAGGATACTATATTGGAGAGGGCGTTTCAGAAGAGACGCGTGGAACGAGAAAAAGGATGTCGGGGTTTATCAGTCGTACAGCATAAAACTGACAGGAACATGATACGAGCAATCATGAGCAGCAAAACCAAATAGAACTCACACTCTTGAAAGTGACCTTGTGACGAGGGAAGGATCTCTGTGTTGCCCACAAGGTATGCGAGTCGATATGAAGGCTTTTCCATAGTCTCGGTGGTGAGCTCTTTTGAGTTGCTGTTGGTTGGGCGTTCCCGGCCAGACAGAGAACGTTGAATGAAATGGACAAGACTACGTGTGGAGCGATATTTTATAACGATGGGCTTGATAACTACGACGGTAGCGTTCTACCCTTGCATCTTCGAACTGCGATGAGAAACGAATGGCGTTGTGGCGCTTGTGGTGCTCTCTGAGCAATCATCGACTGCTGAATTCCTCGCAATTGAACGAATATACCGTTAGTTCCAGTTACCCATCGAGTTGAACCTGAGGAGGGAGGAACACCCTCTTCCCAGTAACCGAGTCGAAGCTGTGCGGAGACAGCCGCTGAGAGGTCAAGCAAAGTACAAGGGTACGACATGACCAAGGGTGGGTAGTGCTCTCTATCATTACCATATGACGACACGAATTTCACGTTTGTGCTTCGTCCCATACGTACTGCGTCAGATCGCTCCCCGCTTCGCGGAAGCGGACTTTCGCTCTTGTCGCAGCACCTGCGCCTGCCATGCTCGGAGAAGATAACTTCGAGGTGTCAAAGCGTTACAGCTTTTGTTCCTTAATTCTCTAGTGAACGAAATGTTTGATTGAGATATAATCTCATTTACGTTAACATGTTCGGAAGTGAACGCAGTGCTCAAAGGACTGTGTAGCGTCAGCTCAGCGGTGGCCACGATGTCTAGGGGGCTGCAATCACGGAGTTTGCCCGGAGTTCCAAGTGCTAAGTGCTTCTTAGACGGCACAATAAGCAGCCGCTGTTGCTTATCTTTTCTTCTTTCCAGTTGCATCGGTACCTGGCATCCCCAGGCCGAAGTTAGATGGTAAACTCAAGCGCCACCAGAAGTTAGGATGACATTAAGGTGCGGCGCTTTCATACAACCCATGGCGTTGTGCTGCACGGCTACACCCCATTTTGGTGATGCAAGGAGACTCTCGCCACTTGTTGCAAGCACCGAAACAATACGTTGACCAAATCGAAAGCCCCTCACTGCTGTTTCTTTCTTTAGTCTGTCGGTTCTAGATTCGAAATGTGAACTCACCTGATCAATACTGTCCGTTACACCGGATTCTTTCAGCGATGATCCTGGTCTACGGAAAAGTGAAATCATGGAACCAACCGCAACGTCTAGAAGAAGAAGAAGCGTACTATCTGCAGCGTTCGAGTTATCATTATCCGATATTGACCTTGAAGTCGAAATAGTGTCAGCGATCATAGAACGATTTGCACACTATTTCTCGGCGATGCAAGCACGTTTCTGTGCGACTTCAGTTTTTGCGAAGGCTCTATCCTTCGGAGGTGGTTCAAAACAGGTGAGGCGGCTTCAGCACGACGAAGACCGTGGACCTCTAGAAATCTTGAGGTAATTCAGATTAATGTACTTTCATGTCCTCATCATGGATGCATGACGCTGTCCTCACATGAAGCGAACAGAAGCCTTCAAAGAAAAAGATTGCAATGCCGAGGCTTACAACGGTATCCAATGCCTTCGTACCATTTTCAACTCTTCAAACTTGAGAAACCGGAAACCGTTGCTTCAAACCTGCGGAAGGAGGTTTATGTTGCGAATTACTTGATACTCACCGTAGACAAGCTTTGAATCGGAGTTTGGAACGGCAAACGCTCGATATCCCGGTTGCGACGCATCGCTATCCAGGAAGTTTCTACGATTTACGACGAGACGAGCTTCGATGGGAATAGGAATGTTTTCATCCGTGCCGTTTCCTCCTATCCGATGGGATAGATCTAAATCGATGAAGTAATGACAACCGCTTCCCTCATGCCAGTCGAAGAATTGTTCCGGGTCTTCGCGGTTATATGGGTTCATACCTCGTGGTGCAATCCTTGTTCCATTTTTGTTCTCTGCGAACGGTTTCGGTAGCAATCCTTTGAAAGAAGATCGAATAAACCTCAGTCGGAAACGACGATCAGGGAGGAAAAAGCTTGTTGGAAACCGGTACCATTCTTTTCCTACACAGATGTTTATCTCTTCGCGTTCCTTAACAATGCGATTGCTTAGCTTGCTCAGTTCGTGCTCGCTTAACTCCCGGTAAAGCGTGAGTGGTGCATGGAAAGCAACCACTTGCATGTATATTCTACTGAATCCTGCAGTACAAGTGAAGGCCGCTATCCCGAAACACATCAAAAACTTCATGAGCTTTGCCATGCTTCCCTTTCCGAAAAGTTTCGACAACACCCTTAAGCAGTCTGAAGCAGTAACGGCGGCTATGAGGGCGATGAATGGATAGCACGGTGCCAAGAACCTCTCTTCTTTATGCGGTTGTGGTAGAAAGATTGCCAGAGCCACATACGTCGGAGAAAGGAAGATTATTCTCCTCCAAATCTCTACACGAGAAACGTCATAAAGTGATGTAACCGAGCCAAGGAGAAGAAGAACTGGAAAGCATAGGACAAGAAGGGCGGTGAGGTTGCAATTCAGAAAGAGGTTTATGAAGTAGAACTTCCAACTTTCTACTCCAAAGATATGAGATCCCGTTCCTTCTTTAGGGAAGACGTTGTACCATACATGGTTCAAAGGTGGGACCGCCAATTTCCCGTACATGAAGAAGTCAAAGGGAATCATGATCGCTAAAACCGAGAGCCCGCAGAGAATAGTGTTGCGGAGGAATTTAAGAAAGCCGTTCCGTTGAAGCATCATGTGTACAGCCATGGGCACAGCCAGAACCGCTGCATACACCCAGCCCAGTAAAGCAGCGACGGCGACATGTAGTACTGCTCGAAGGTGTTTCTGTTTCATCCATGCGGCAATTGCATAACATAAGCAAATCATTGCAAATGAAGACGGCAGCAATTCAACGGCGCTTCTGAACAAACCAGGTGATGAGGCCAGAAACAATAATAAAAAAGCAGCCGCTGAAGTTCCAAACACATAGTAGGTGGCATCTATTAGAGAAGTCTCGGCAACTAAAGAACAGAATGCCTGCATGCACCTTACAAAGTAGAAAGCAAAAATCTTAGGAGACTCCACCTGTGGTAGATAGGTAAACGAAAGGATTTTCAATATAGATTGACGAAGGAGCCCTGCAAGAACTGAAAAAGATGCGTAAGGAAGAAGAAAGGCATAAGAGCGCAGACAATACTCTGGACTGTACTCCCATGTTTGCATACCGAACCCGAAAAGTAGAAAATGCAAGGGTTCCCAGTAGTTGAAAGTTTCGTCGCAATCTGCTATGGGGCTGAAGAAAACGCCTTGTACCCGGATGAAAGTAAGGATTGACAGACAGAGGCTGAACACAATGATATTCATTCTCGTCTTGTCTGCTGACCGATTGCGCCGAAAAATCTTAGATCTTGATATATTAGTCGCGGAGCAAACCCACCTCAATCATGCGAGCACAACGGGATAGCTGTTTAGGTTCGCATCGGGGGATCCTTATATCGAATTCAAAGGTATCATAAATACAGATAGTGATGTGAAGTCCGTAGTCATTTCAAAGGCGCCATGCTAGTGAAGGTGCATGCGCATGCTGCCGAAGGTAGTTCAAAAAAGGGTCCATTGTGTCGGTTCTGGACTGCTGTTTCTGGAAACAAAATCGGTCTGATCAATACGTTTTTAGTAAAACGTCGTTTTGAACCCGGGCTTTCATTCTACCAAAGCAAAGTCGGCATGGTTTCTGCCCGGTTAGTCTTTCCTGTGTGCCGAGAGTGCAAGGCTTACCATAAGATAGTCAGTCGAAACTGACACAATGAGGTACAATAGGGCTTGCGGCAGGGCTCGAGAACTGAAGGGAAGAAGACCTTACTTTGCCAGCAAAAAGCAAACGAGTGGGGACTGGCTGGTGGGAGACAGCGCCCAAGAGGTCAGTCAAGAGTACGAGGGTAGTTGCTCATAGGAGACTATGAGACATGACAGCATGAATTTCATGTTTGTGCATCGTTCCAATACGCGTTGCGTCAGATACGGAATCTCTCTCTGTGGAGGTGCTGAGCTCCTGCGCCTGCCGCGCTTACAGAAGTCAACTTCGAGGTCTTGAAGCGTTATCATCTCTGCAGTTCTCTTGTGAACAGAATATTGCGCGCTTCTCCGAAGACTCTGCTACCTTCCCAGAATGTGTGCTGTTTGTCCCCCAAATCATTTCTAAGAATGCGTAGAGAAGGAGAGGGCTGGACACTTCGCGTTTGATTCTTCCAAACATATCGCAAGACTTGAAAGTTTCAAGACGGTACAGGTTTCGGTTGCAAGAGTAATGCGTTCGGAGTTGAAACCCTAACTTGCCAAACATGTGGAGCGTCAAGAATGGCAGAGAGTATAAACTCGATGGCATTCGATAGTAACGAAAGAAGACCGGACATGCAAAGTTTTCACGAAAGCACAAGCGCTTGGAGAAGGTGCCATGATGGCATGTGACCATCATGATGATCATGGTCACCTGCCATCATGGCACCTTCTGAAGGATCGTCGTCTTAGTGAGAGAGCTTTTCTTGGAACGAAACGCTCTGCAATACGTACTAATTGAACTGTTATGCCCGTAAGAGGGGGAGAGAAAGAGATCATGCTCATCATGATCACGATGGTGATCATCAGTCTAATTTCTACTTCACAAATATGTTGAGGTTGGAAGATTAACCCTCTTGAATTGGATGGAGAACCTGTAAATCACATAAGAGTTCTCTTCCCGACGGTACAGGGATTTCTCAATACGAACGAACCGTTCACCAATAAATAAACTCGTGGAGCTTTGCAATTACGTTTCCAAATCCAGTGGTGTGTGGTGGTACAGCCTTACGCCACAGTCGTCCACGAACAGCTCGCCTTCGAGCTCTAGCGCCCTCCGCCAAACCGCAAACACTTCGCCCAACCCAGTATGACTTCCCTTCAGACCGTCGTGCGGGTGCTTGTGATGTGCTTTTTTTGCCATTATCTTCTTGTCGTTGGGTTATGGATAGGATGTGTTGTGATGCCTTTGCGATATTTCGGCGTTCTCAAGAAGCCAGAGGATGAGGAACCGAAAGTGAAAGTCTTTGTTCACGAACCAAACAAAGATTGGAACGGTGGTTCTAGCGCGACGCCACGCGATACTGTTCTACTTGTTCACGGGTTTCCTGATAACCAACATGTGTGGGATAAGACGGTGACAGCGCTTGCGGAGAAAGGATATCGATGCCTGGTGGCTGCTCTCCCTGGATCTAACGGTGAGCACGTTCCGAGGGTTTTGACTTTCGAGGAAACGGCTACGCTCATAAAGGAGTCTGTGGAGGCTGTAACTGACCAAGCTATGACGGTTATCGGTCATGACTGGGGATCAGCATACAGCATGGCGTTCCAACGCAAGTATCCAGCGCTCTGCAAGAGGATGATTCTTCTAGATGTGGGACGAATGAAATTCGGAGCAGACATTCACTGGAGCGCGTGGTACGCAATATTTTCTTACCAAACAGTGCTTGCTCTATGCTACTGGCTTGGGCATCCGTTCGGAACATGGATTATGAGACTGTTAGCAAGGGTTCTGTTTCGTCCGCTTGGTATGCCGCGTGCTGTGAATGAAATACGCAGTGATATGGGATATCACTATGCTTCTCTGCTCAAGCTGATGGCAGAACAGAAGGATCGCCCTACAGCAGAGGAGAGTTCACATGCTTCCGTTGCTCATCTTTTTGTTTACGGTTCAAAGAAGCTGTTCCACTTTCATGACTCAGACTGGCTGAACTTTGTACGCTCTACGCCCTGCGGGGAGGTGGCTCCGCTTCCATGCCAACACTGGTTGATGTCTGATGAACCAGAAGCACTTCACAAGATTATGCTCGACTGGCTCGACAAGTCATCGGGCAGCATGTGTCAAGGCTAAAGATCATTCACCTCACGGATAATGACATTGTTAGAACGCTACCCTGGTGCGAAGGTAGATAGGAGGCACGGCGAGCTTCGGCAGCTTTACATGGCGGCTACGAGCAGCGTGTGACGTGTTCCGTTGAGACGCGACTGCGGCAGCCTCGTGACAAGCGTGGCGACGCACCGAGTGCATGGTGCACACAAACACCAATCATCAACGCAGCTACAGATATTGAGAGTGGGCTTCATAAAATTTAAAAGAAAAACAGCATCCCAGTTGTGGGCTGTTTGTAACGCAACTGATCTTTGTCCGGGATTAATCACCTTCGCGGTCTGCATCCATAATACTAGGTTGCTACAACTAATCTACGCCGTGGATAGCAAGTTGTACAATACGCGCTGAAGCCTCGATATGTGCACCAGAGAACAACGCCACGTGCAGTTCGCAATTAGCCCAAAGCTCGAAAGATGCGCCAACAGCTTCAGTAGCCATAAGTATGTACACGGGAGATGAAGAAGTAGACGAACAACGGAGGCGCCACGGTTCGGTCCGTCTCGGAACGAATGACTGCAAGCTGTTGTACACCAAATATGTACAGGAAGCGCTCACACACGGCGGATTAACAGCGTGTGCAAAGCGGAAACCAATGTGGTCGCGCTGTGTCCGAAAGCTTGAATGACGCAGCAGGCGAGCGGGCCAAAAAAAAGCGCGACGTTGCTACGCAAATCTACAACGGCAAAGTGGACAGGTAGCCTGCTGCTTGAGCCACGGCGAGATACAAGCGGCGTGGAACTCGTCACCACACGGCAAGATGCACACTCTGTGCCCCTGCGCATATACATCTCGACAAATAGCGCAGTACATGCCTCGTCTCTCATGGCGTTCGCAGTCGCGGTCGTCACACAGGTACGTGGGCAGTATGGCTATCTGCTCGTCGGTGAGGCCCTGCTTAGCGTAGCCAATCCGGTCCTCAATCTCCAGCAACATCTCGTAACTGGGCGCGCCTCTGGCGCCCACGCGTCTCTCGGCGCCCAGAGTAGCTTCCAAGCTTCCATAGCCGAAGTTTGCGTAGCGCGCAATCGGCTCGTACTGCGACGCGGCGGTGAGCGCGCGACGCGCCGACAAGCGCGGCCTGGCTCCTATGGGCACCACCCACGGCACGAGGCGCAGAATGGACGCGGCCAGAAACAGAAACACCGAGACGATGACCACCACGAACAGGTCGGCCGAACTGGACGGCGGCGCGGTGCTGGTGGCGTTGTATGCGGCAGCGAGTCGCGACGAGAGCAACGGCTCGTGAAGCGCGGGTTGGGCACACGGCGCCATGTGTGGCATTGCGGTGAGCGCGCTGGCGCGACTGGACGTGGCGCCGCTGCGCCACGCACGCGCCTTTTATGCGCAGCACTCGCCACCGACACATCTCGAGCGCCGTGCAGATTCCGCGCACGCGCGTTGCGCGTCACGCGTGCGCCGGCACCCCTCGTCACGCGCAGCTTGCGTCACGCGCACCTCGCGTCACGCGCACCTCTGTTCGACGCGTCCACGCTTTCCACGTGCACGTTCCAGTTTGCATCGCGCGCCGGCGCCCGCACCCGCGCAGCAGGCGTCAGCGTTGATCCGCCCTCACGCACCGCCCGGCTGTCGATGTGCCCCCCCACTGGCTGAGACACACACCCCCTCCCCCCGACCACCGTTCCACCTCTATCTCGCTCCGTCCCGTCGTCGGCGCTGTCTACCGATCCGTTTCCCGCCTCTCCTACGCCCCGGCTCGTGTGAAGCGCGCACAGGCGCTTCATCTTCGCAACGGAAACCATTCCTACGTCTGGCAAGCGCGCCGCCGCCCCTATTCTCCCGTCTGCCTGCAAGCGAGCGCGACGACTTGCCCCCTCCCACATGGATTCCAACGCCGCCAATTCTACCATGGTCGATGCGGATGACATCGATGAGGGGCTGTATTCTCGTCAGCTCTACGTGCTTGGTCATGACGCTATGCGCGCCATGGCCAAGTCCGCCGTGCTGATCATCGGCTGCGACGGGCTGGGCGTCGAAATTGCCAAGAACGTCATTCTAGCTGGCGTCCGATCCGTGTCTGTCTATGATCCAGAACCCCCCTCCATGGCTGACCTCTCGTCCAACTTCTACCTCACAGAGAGTCATGTGTCCGCTAAGACGCCGCGTGCCCTTGCATGCATTGACAAGCTCACTTCCCTCAACCCTTACGTGTCCGTCTCCGTTTTCGATCACGCCATTAACCTCACCGAGCCCGATCCGAGTGTGTTTGAGTCCTTCGCTGTCGTCGTCATGGTTAACCAATCCTTCTCCGCACAGAGAGCTGTTGACGCTATCTGCCACAAATCTCAGATCAAGTTTATCTCCGCCTCTTCCCGCGGAGTTTTTGCCTCCATATTCTGTGACTTCGGTCCCAGCTTCACCGTGCAGGACGCCACTGGTGAGCAACCCAAGTCCTCCCTTGTTTCTGCCATCACCAAGGAAAATCCACCAGTAGTCACATGCCTTGATGAGCAACGCCATGACCTCGAAACCGGCAACTATGTCACCTTCACAGAAGTTCAGGGCATGACTGAGATCAATGACGGAAAGCCACGGAAGGTCAAGGTCCTCGGCCCCTACACTTTTGCACTGGAAGACTCGGACGACATTGCTTCATTCTCAGATTACATTCGAGGCGGTTATGTCACAGAGGTGAAGATGCCCGTCGACGTATCGTTCAAGAGTTTGTCCGACGCCTTTGCAGCTCCAGAGTATATTATAACCGATTTTGCGAAGATGGATCGTATGAGTACTATCCACTCTTGTTTTGCCGCCCTGGATGAATGCCCCAATGGAGCGCTCCCAACTCCTGGATCGGATCAAGGAGCGTCAGAATTCGCGAAGCTTGTCAAAGTGCCTGACGGAGAGCCAGACGCGAAGGTGGTCGAGGTGTTCGCAAAAACATGTGCAGGAAACATGTCTCCACTTGCTGCTGGTATTGGTGGCATTGCTGCTCAAGAGGTCCTCAAGGCTGTGTCCGGCAAGTTCATGCCTATTCGTCAGTTCATGTATTACGATTGTATGGAAGCTTTGCCAGAAACTATGCCGTCTGAAGCAGATTGCGCTCCTCGCGGTTCGCGTTACGATGGACAGATTGCCATTTTCGGATCTGAATTCCAAGAAAAGGTACAAAACTTGAAGTACTTTGTTGTTGGAGCAGGTGCTATTGGATGTGAAGTATTGAAAACGTTTGTTATGATGGGAATTGGTTCGGGACCGAAAGGAGAGATAATCGTAACTGATATGGATACAATAGAAAAGTCAAATCTTTCAAGACAGTTCTTGTTCCGAGATACCGATATCGGCAAGTCCAAGAGCTCAGCAGCCGCAGCTGCCATCAAAGCTATGAATCCTGGTGTCAAGGTTGCTGCACATGAGACTCGTGTTGGTCCTGAGAGCGAAGATGTCTTTAATGATCAGTTCTGGGATTCCCTTTCTGGGGTATGCAATGCTCTCGATAATGTTCAAGCACGTCTCTATGTGGATCAACGGTGTGTCTACTACAAAAAGAGTCTGCTGGAAAGCGGAACTCTGGGGACAAAGGGCAACACTCAGGTCATTGTTCCGCACCTAACTGAGAGCTATGGCTCCTCGAGAGATCCTCCCGAGAAATCTATTCCAATCTGTACCCTGAAGAACTTCCCCTATCAGATTGAGCACACATTACAGTGGGCTCGTGATTACTTTGAAGGCGAGTTCCGCACCTCCGCTGAGGAAACGAACTCGTTTCTAAGTAAGAGGCAGGAGTATATGGACGAGTTGCGGAGACAAGGCCCCGGGCAAATGCTTTCAACGCTTCAAACTATCACGTCATGTCTAATTGATGACCGTCCACATACAATACGGGATTGCGCTGAGTGGGCCCGTAGAGTGTTCGAAAAACTGTTTTCCACCGACATTCGGCAACTGCTTCATACGTTCCCGAAGGATAATGTGGACAAAAACGGTGTTCCGTTCTGGTCTGGCACAAAGCGCGCACCTAATCCCATTGAGTTTGACGTTAACGATCCCTTGCATACTGAATTCATAGTCGCTGCAGCTTGTCTGAGAGCAGAGAATTACGGTTTGAAACCATCTCAAGAAGACATTCAACAAATGAGTAAGCATGCCGCTGCTGTGATGATTCCAGAGTTTGTTCCTAAGTCTGGCATGAAGATTGCCACCACGGATGCCGAAGCAAAAGAACAGGTTGAGAATCCAGCAGACGCGGATGACGCCCTTCTTGAGGAATTAGAGAGTAAGCTGTTGAATGAGAAGACTCTGACTGGCTTCCAGATGTGCCCTATCGAGTTTGAGAAGGACGACGACTCCAACCATCACATTGATTTTATTACTGCGTGCTCAAATCTCCGCGCAGCGAATTACTCCATCGAGCCTGCAGATCGTCATAGGTCGAAGATGATCGCGGGAAAGATTATCCCAGCAATTGCCACGACCACTGCATTTGTGTCGGGTATGGTTTGCTTAGAGCTCTTCAAGTTGGTCAAGATCGGTGTTACTGATCCGAACAGAGTACTTGATGACGCGGCTTGGATCCGACCAAATGCTTACTCAGAAGAATTCATGAAGGCGCAAGCGAAGACATTGGAGCTGTTCAAGAACGGGTTTGCCAATCTTGCTCTTCCATTTTTCGCATTCTCGGAGCCGATTGCGGCACCTATGACTGAAATGGGCGGTGGTCGAAAATGGACACTCTGGGACCGATTTGACGTCAGCGAGGGGGAGGACATCTCACTTGAGCGTTTTCTTGCTGTTTTCAAGGATAGGTATAACTTGGAAATTAGTATGGTTTCTTGCGGAGTTAGCATGTTATACTCTTCTTTCACGTCGGCTGCCAAGCTGAAAGAAAGAATGCCGATGCCATTATCCAAAGTTGCGGCTACAGTAGGTAAGATGGAATTCTCACCTTCCCAGAAATACTTGGTAATGGAAGTATGTTGCAACGATGAGGCGGGTGAAGACGTTGAAGTTCCGTATATCAGATACCGCTTCAGAGACTAATTACAAGGAAAGGCCTTGCGTACGAACTGTAGACAAGTACAAGGTTAACACCGCATGTGAATAGGATAATCTTCTGAGGTTTACTGATTAAAAGGACTCGACTCTCAGCAGTATTGCCGCATCAACTGACTGTACTTCAGTTTATCACTGGAGGAAAACAAGACGTGTAGGGTATGACATAATTTAAAGAGAAATAGAGAGCTTCACTATTCAAGTGATAATGCTTCCGAACGTTTGCTGAGGCCCTCCGAGACACTTCACACTGGCTGCTGCAAGTCTGCTGGGATAGGGAATGATATCGTCTCCATGGTCATACTGATGAGGCCGTTTTGGGCAATATCAGAAGTTGGAGCGCGCAGCTCGATTACTGGGGCCATATCGAATATCTTTCGACTCCCAACGTAGTTCTTGGCGACGGTAGATCCATACTTGAGAATAGCGGCCGCTTCTTCCTGTTCCGCATCGGAGTGAGTGAGCTTGGGCTTCATGACTTCCTTGTACACAACGGAGTCCTTGTAGTAAAACTTGTTCCACGTCCCATAGCGAGCTTTCCATTCAATCTCTGCATCTCGCAACGATTGTGGTTGCTCATTCCAAAACACGTCTGTCCTGAACGAGCCAATTGGTCCAGCAAGACTGCGGGCATAGTTTTCTCCCCGCCAGGCCTCTGGCAAACCCTTGCGAATTGAGAATGGGTTGAAGCCAGTGGCATCACCTGAATTGAGATAAGCCTTGCTTGACGCACGATCGGTTGAAGCGAAGCCACCGTTGAGAACAGCAATCTTGTTCATGTCGTTGTTGTACGGGTGACCACCTCGGAAGTTCACCGCAGGAATACGGCTTTCGCCCCAAAGAGTGTCGTATTCATCAGAGTCAATGTAAGAGTTGATCTCCTCGTTGTATCCCTGTTCGTTAATAATCTGAATGTGTTCGCTAACTTCGGCCTGATTGTGCGGAGCACGACCAAGGAAATGCATGAAGTTCAATTCGACAAAGCGAGTATTGCTTGTTCCTTCGAAAAATCGCTTGCGGTAGGCTTCCGAGAGACCAAGAGCTCTGATGAACTCCTTCATGTCAGCCGTTTGCGTGACGCAACTGATGGGGAAGGCCAGTTCGGCCATTTCGCTCTCAAAGAGATTGGCATTGCCGAACACCTGTTTGATAGAAAGACGCACGCCAACGCGAGCTTCATCGGAGGACCATCCCGGTCTAGCCCACAAAAGATCATCAGTATACGGATCCATGTTTCTAAATGTGCCTTGTTCATTGATACGGCGATTGGTGGTGTTGGTTTCGCGTCCAACACGAACGTCGAACGCAGTAGCATTCTGACCCTTAGCGTCGGCGGAGAATTCGTACCGCGCTGTGGACGGGTTGTAGAACTTAGGGAGGGCGGGAGTTTCTTTCTTCGTTGGCAGTTCTCTCTTTGTAATGGATGGCGTCTGCTTTGGCTCGACCGTCAAATCGCGACTAACGGTCTCACCACCGACCTTGAGAGTCTGCACGGATTTCGGGGCTTCCTCTCCGGGTTCTGATTTCTTGCCAAAACCTGGCAGCGACGGCAGCGACGGCAGTGACGGCAGCTTAATGGCGGATATTTGTGGAACTAAATCACTCTCGGTTGGTCGGGAGGGGCAACGATCGAGTTGTGGGCTAGAGCCGGTGAAGAACACGCGGCTTGACGAAAGGGGTAGACCTGGAACAAAGGCGTTCATGGTTCCAACGAGGCGCCAGACGAAGTACAAACGCCCGCGGGACGGATGAGCTTGAACGGAAGCACCGGAGAACCGAAGCTGCAGAAGCAAAAACTTCCGCGGGGGATTGCTCAGAAGTGGCCAGGAGCCAAGCGTGCCCTGCGATAGCTTGCGGTAGGCATTTTTCGCAGAATGCAGCACGCCATGCATGCAGTGTTACAGTAACAAATATCTCGAGGAGGTGGGAGCTCTATCGAGCTCATGATTGCCTTCTTGGGTGGCAGCCAATCATTAAGCGCCGTGGCCGACCCTGTCCTGCATGTCAAACAGAATTACAGTCGAGAATTGCCACTTAAGGACAGCGATAGTGAGCTCTCAGTAAAGTCCAGTTAGTGCCTTCTTCCACAGGTT
>JASCIV010000530.1:0-17431 GCA_030374735.1 Gracilaria caudata
CTGACCCCGCTGCTTGTTTGGAAGCGCAGACAATGTAGGTTTGGTTTTTAGGACTGACGATGGTTACATCAATACCCAAGGGTTGCTCCGATAACCTCGGATCGTCAATCAGCAGGTCCAAGCGCTGTTGCTGCACTTCTGGTAGATGACCCTGACATGGAAATCGCCACTCTCTTTCTACACGCAAGCAAGCCGGTGGTTGTTTCAGTAGGATGTAGAGTGTGTCTCGCAAGGGGAGAAAGAGCTGCGCCTCTTTTAGCAATAAAGATATTTTTTGATCTCGTTCGACTTGACGGTCTCAAACAAACGGCATCTTGTAAAAAGAAGTAATGCTTGACGGCGCTGCTCTTGATAATAAAAGTCATCATCATCATTGACAACACCAAAGTAAATGTTAAGCGTAAGAGTTACGATTAATATGATGGACGCTGTTGTTTCTTGCACAACGAGACATGAATGATGACAGAGGAGTATGTTTGCAGGTACACGCAGCTTCAGTACCGATTTGTCAAATGTGGAGGGGAGTACTAGCTTAAATGAATGACGAAACATAGAAAATCAACACAATTCATACGCAGGTAAGGTTTTACGATGGTGGGGGCCCAAGATTCTATTGTCGTTCAGGTCATCGATGAAAAGATAAAAGAAGGAAAAGATCCAACGCAAGTCGCAGATTTCAACATGAGCTTTTTAAAAGTGCAGGGGACCCTCTGTAACTCTGTTCCTTATTGCAATTAAACTTGTCCATGAAGTAATACAGGAAGAGAAGGGCAGTACGGATATTGACGTAAGGAAAAAGAACAACTCTAGGACGAGGAATGACTCTACTAGTAGGGTTGCAAATAATGTGGCGATTGGTGAAAAAAGTGCTGTAACTGTGTACGTGGTATGTTCCAGATGTTTGTTTGGAACATGAGCCGTTCACGATGATGGGGGATGACAGCTTGGATGCACTGTGGGATCTATGGTCAATGGGGACTACAAGAATTATGCGCCGTGGGTGCTGTTGTTGCCGCCGGTGCAGCAGTACTTATAAGGATGGGTGGTGTAGTTCCATCGTAGTTTTGTGGTAACAACTATCCACCTCTTCCACAGTTCAGTATTCTCAACTTTGAGATCCTCGACTCCCGTCTCTACGGGATCCAATTCCTTCCCGGACCGTACGTCCGTTCGCACATTCAATCCCCCTTTCCAGAGCCACCACTTTATCCTTTGTTGGCGTCCGATCGACCAGCTTCTCCGGGGCCGCGACACCGGGCTTCGTTGGCTCGTGCTGCTAGCTCCTCTCGGAACCTTCGAGCACGTTCTACGACAGATCTCAACAGTATCTATTTTCGAACGGCGTTACACAATCTTATCTCATGGAGTCCGCAACTATACTGGAATTTCGCTTCGTAAGTGGATCAAGGAAATGGGATACAATGACAATGTCATGTAGCTGCAACACAACGCTACATGATGTGAAACAGTTCCTGCTCGCGGCAACGTCGGAGAAAGAAGTGAACTTTCGAATTTCCGACGGGTTCCGTAAGATCTGGTTCAATGCTGGCACAGATTGCAGCAGAAATGTACGTCATGCACTGTACGTCTCAAATGTTCTGAGCGTGTTACCATTGTCATGCAATAACATACCTGTGAACGTGAAAACGTTAACCGACAGTACATTCACTCTTGATATGGCCGACGTCGACATGATCGAAACCGTTAAGGAGAAGATCGTCAACATTGAAGGCATTCCAGTGGAGAACCAGCGACTTATTTTTGCAGGGAAGCAGCTTGAAGATGGACGTTCCTTACAGGGTTACAATATCGTCGAAGGCTCTACTTTGCACTTGATTTTGAGATTAAGAGGTGGCGGCGGTCCCCCAGGCCCCTCACAATCGTGGACGTGGAAAATGAGTCTGCAAAAGAAGCGGTGCAGTGGAGTGAGACGGCTCCTGTGTGGCGGACAGCGCAGCTCGGATTCTGCGTTGAGGGCCAATGTAATACAAAGAAGTGCGCTGCGTATAGAAAAGATGTTATATGCAATCAAGGGTTTGGAACTTTTGATGTAGACCGCGTGGATACAAGGTGTTGCATGTGTGGAAAGAAAGTGAAGAAGTTAAATGTTGGTTTCAACAACTGCTTCTACAAAATAAGGGCTATGAAGAGCGGAAGTATGGTCGAATTTTGTTTGCCGTGGACGAAGGTGGGCGACTTTTATGAGACGTGGGATCGCGTCAAAGCCGGACAGGCACAGTTCGACTACATGGAAGTAATGGCACGACCGCTAGAAGCAGAGCGGTCAGTGATAAACAGAAAGGGAAAACAGGAATCCATTCCTGTATCGGAAGTATGTGCTATTTGCGTCGATACGATGTACGTGAGGGGCGCGGGACACGAAGTATTGCTATGTGGACATTCGTTCCATGGGAGGTGTTGGCGTCAGTGGAAAAGACATGAGTCTAGTGATGTTGGGCAAACGACATGTCCGCTCTGCCTCGTTGAATCGTAGGTGGCGAACTAGTGTTCACGATTGTCATGATCATGATTATTGTCGTGTAGGTACTTTATCGCGAGAGCGTTCAAGCAAGGCAAACAGTCCCATTTCTCCATCGATTAGTCGAAGCTGAACAAGCTGAGAAAATGCGGAAACTCCATTGAGTCTTGTTGCAACTCATGTTGTAAAGAAATGCTCGTTCGCAGTTTGCATTACACGTTCAAGTCATGCACATGGGTGAATGCGGAGCTACAAAGTACATAATGCGTTCTTCATCCGTGGGATAGCTTGGTATTCAACGCCAGCGGTGAGCATCTACCCTCTGCAGACACGCACGCTGACCAGACCGGAGCGCGTGTGCGTATCACACGCGACGAAGAGCGGCTGCGGCACTGCTCCAATACTTGTATCAGTGCATGTTCGGCTAACCCTGGAGAGAAAATAGGACACCTAGCATAGCGACCTACAACGCACCCTTAGCGCACGAAGAGGTCACGCTTGCTCTCGGAAAGCAATTGAGAAAGTGGTGAGAATGGTCATTGAGGGCTTCGTCCGAAACCCGTCCGGTCTGCCATGTGTTGTCGACGGCATCTACATCGCGGTCGTGACGTCAATGAGAGCCGACATGAAAAGTGGAATCGAGCCTATGTTGGCAGAGCCGGTCCTCAGCGCTTTAAGTGAATGGAGATGCTCACTCAAGGTGATGCGTTGCTCGTTCAACTGTATCCTTCACGTGCTGCGTGAGATGTGGCGGCGTGTCTGATAAGGCTGTGCGGCTTGGTGGACTGCGCGGAGAGAGCGGCGATAGTGTCGCTCTGATCGATATCAGAAAGCGCGATGTCGCCGCGAGAGGCTTCTGTTGCATAGTCAAGTGGGAGCTGGAAGGCGCACTTCGCGTTCAGTTGGGCTTCGAGGGTGGACGGCGAATGCGAAGGGCGGCGTCAAACGATTGTTTATGACAACGAATTCAACGAATACCAGCGGGGTCTGAAGACAAAACTGTCACAGCGGTGCTGCGCGTCAGGTCCAGGAGGATGAAGAGCCACAAATCTGTAGTAACATTCACAAAGTAAGAGTCTTTATAGATATGTTAGCATGCTTCGCTTCTAAGAAGGAGGATCATCTTTCCCGGCTACTAAACTGCGCACTCACCTTGGCACGTCAGACCACCTCTGCCGCCGCCGCTGGAGTTGTGCTGCGCCTGCGCTGCTAGCGCACCGCATGCGTGCGCGACACGCCCGCGTCCGCCACTCCCCGAACCAGCGCGGAAATCTCCCTGTCACTGACGCCGTCGCTTTGGCGGTCATTGTCGCTGTCGCTGTCACTGTCACTGTCGCTGTCGCTCTCAAGGGCGGCTACGACGAAGACGGCGACGGCGGCGGAAACGACGGCGGCGATGAGTTTATCGCGTGGCGACTTTGCGACGCGTCGCAAACTTCTCGTTTGTTTCAGAAGCTGCCCCGCGGCGACACGCAGGCGTCTGTCCGCGGCGCTCGTTTGTCGGCGAAGGGCTCGCGCGATCAGCGTTTGTTGCACGCTCATTGCGTGGTTGCGCGTCGGTGTGTCATGATTGTACGTCGTGATTGAGACTGGACTGGAGTGCGTTTCGCTCGCCATGACAAGCAAAGTGGTGTGTGTTGTTGTTCGAGTGGTGTGTGCGTTTGGGGAGATGGTGCTGTCCGGCACAAGACTCGTAAGGTTTATTGTTCCCATTTGAGAGCCGCCGCGCCAAAATTATGGCGCGAAGCACAAGGGGTCTTCAGTAGCCCGAAGCCTGCAGTGAAAAAACACCTCAGGTGCTCTGAAGTAGGAGAGCATTATGTCTCGACGCCGCATGTAAATTCCGAAGCTCGAGAGGCGCAGTACAACCATCGCACGTTATGCTACATATCCTAGGTCGGAGAATCGGTTTGCAGTAATACTTCACAGCTTCATCATGATGCGATTACAGTACAACCGCCGGGGTTTTGCTTCGAGCACCAGCGTTGGGGCTGTCGACAGGCGCCGATCGCAAGCTCTCGAACTGATGAAGTTCCCTCTGCTCATGATCGACCGCTAAGAGTCCGCTTATCCCCCCGGACCAAAGCTTAGGTTGGTGTTCAGTGACTTGATACGCCTATCTATTGGCGACAACATCGCGGAGAAGTAAGAGAGTGAACTGTTAGTAACGAAAACGGGGCGGAGCGAGACGGAGTGGAAGAACTGAGCACCAAGTCAGCAGCATAGTGCTGCTTGATAACCAGACCTAGGTGTATAAAAGATATACAGGATAAGTCCTGCGATGGGTGGAGGGGGAAGGCGATTGGGGGTGAGTCGAGCTAGGAGGAGACACGCGCTTTGCTGCGAGATGCACGAGTGTCCCGAAGCGGTGGGGCGGTGAAGCGCTCGAGATCATGATGAAGAAAGGCGAGGTGAGGTTTTACCGCGCAAAGAGAAACATAGAGGTGCGAGTGCGTTGCGTTTGCAGGCACACGCAGCTTTTGGTGCTAATTTGCTGAAGGTGTGACGTAACAAAGAAGAGCAGCACAGGTCATGACAAGCTGAGCCGTTTGCAACGGTACGGGCCAAGAGAGTGACGGTCGCACGAGCAAACAATACTGACAGTGTAGAGCGGAAGCGCCGGACTCACACTGTTGAGTCTCAAGACGACGGCGTGCGGTACGGCTGCCAGAGGCGCACCGTACAAGCGGCGAGGTACGAAGGCGGGGTGGCTTGGGTGGTGCGGCGATGGGAGCGGAGCAAACAGCACGTCTTTTTTTTATTCGGATCAAAACGGTGTATGATGACGCGCCCCCATTTTAAAGGGAGTTACCTTCGCCACCAACCCACAAAACAAAAGAGAAAGCGCCTCACATTCGCTCACGAACACGAAAGCTTTTAACTTCACACTCGCGCGCAACACAAGCAGCAACCAAAAAGAAAAACAACACGCGTTGCGAACAAACACTCCAAACCCCCTCCCCCTAAACCACAAAAAAGAGTTACAGACAACACAAGCCCAAAAAAAACAGCTCACCCCAAACGCGCGCGCTCCTCAGTCATCGATGTTCTTGAAGCGAGTGTAGCCCTTCGGGATAGCAAAGCCCTTAGCCGGGTCCGAGTAGCCAGCCGCCGTACCCGATTGCGCCGGATGCGTGCCGCCCTTCACCTCGCCCTCTTCGTCCGAGTCCACGGCGCTGCCGCCAAAGCAACAGCCGCGTCGCTTCTTCTTCTTCTTCTTCTTTTTCTTGTTCTCCGGCGCCACATCGCTCGCAATGGCCTGTTCCACATTACTCTTCCCCTGTTTCACCGCGGGCACCTCGACCACGTTCTCGCTCTTCGCCTCGCCGCTCGCGGGCTCGGGCTTGGCGCCAATTGGCTTGGCCACCGGCTTGGCCGGCGCCTTCGCCGGCGGCGGCGCGGGCGGCGCCGACGGCGCCGCTGCGTTGCCGCCTCCGCCCGGCGGCGGCGGCGGAGGCGGCGGCGCCGCTGCGCCGGACCTCGCGCCCGCCGGCGCGGGCGGCGCGGGCGGCGGCGGCGGCGGCGGCGCAGGCGCGGACGGGGCGCGCGGCGGCGGCGGTGCAGACGGCGCAGCCGCGGGCGGCGCAGGCGGCGGCGCGCTCTTCACGGCGCCGCCGCCCGCGCCAGGCGGCGGCGGCGGCGGCGCGGCAGAACGTTTGCCGCCGCCGCCCGGCAGCGGCGGCGGCGGAGGCGGCGGCGGCGGCGGTGGTGGCGGTCCTCCCATCGTTCCTTTTGTGCTGCTTGCTGTTTCACTGCCTCACAAAGCACACACCACTCAATGGTCGATTCGGAGGAAGCAGCGGCTGATCGCGCGAATGGGGGCGTTTCAGCTGCGCGCGCACTCGCCTGCACAAACGGCGGGTCGCTCGCGAGCACGAGGCGGGCGCTTTGCTTGTGCGCGCGATTGCTCTTTAAACAGCGCGGCGTTTTTTTTGGGTTTCAATGTCAGCAGCTGCGCGTGTGACAGCGCACGCGTTTGCTTTCTGGCGCGCGTGCGCACGGCGCATGGGCGCTGTAAGCTACGAGCGGTGTCTCACACACACACTGCACAACACGCGCGCGGTGAGCAAACTTGAAGCGGAGCGCGGTGCTGCAGAGATGCGTCTCGTGATCGCCGACGGTTTTGTATGGTGGACGTGCGGCATGCTCGCCTTCATCACGCCACGCAGCGCGTGGCACGGCTCCACGTTCTGCGTCGCCAACCGCGCGCGTCAAAGGCGCGCGCGCACTTTTATCTAATGCGACACAGCTCAACGTTACCTGTGCGGACGACGCGTGTCGCCCAACGCTCGCCCTTCACGTAGAGCCACCACAGTAGCGCACCAAGTGAGCAAAGCAGCTGTCAACAAACGCAAACATCTCGTCCACACCCGCCACCCCGTCCCCCCCATCAGCTGCCGCCGCCAGCATTGGCACCCCCAGCACCGGGCTGCGTCCACGGCGACGGGAGATCGCCTCTCATCAGGCGCTGCATGGTCTGTTGCACCATCTCCGGGTTATTATTGATGATATTCTGCATTTGTTGCAGCCCGCCGTTGGCAAACAGGTCGTCCAACGCCTGTTGCGGCACGTTGAAGCCCAGCATGCTCGCCATGTTGCTCACTCCATCGCGCCCGAGTCTCGAAATCATTTCCTCCATATTGCCGCCGCCTCCGCCCATCAGGTCCTCCATCGCGGGCATTGCAGCCTCCCTAGACCCCACACCACCACCTCCTCCGCCGCCGCTGCTGCCGCGCAGCCTGAGGTTCGCGTCGTCCAGCTGTCGTTTGAGGCTTTCGTTTGTGCCATCCAGTTGCAGTGCATGTTTCAACGCGCCCACCTCATCAGCCGTGCGCCCCATCTGTCGGTACGCATGAGCCAGTCTCTCTCTCGGTCGCAAGAAAGTGGCATCCAACTCAATCGCGCGCTCGCAATCGCGCACCGCCTCTTCAAAGCGTCGCAGCAGCATATTCGCCGCCGCGCGATTGCTATGATACACCGCGTTTTGCGGGCACAAGCGAATGCTTTCATCGTACAATTGAAGCGCGTCCGCATACTGTTTCTCCTTCAGTTTCTGATTTCCCTCGTGCTTGAGTTGTTCGGCGCGCGCCTTGTTTTGTTCACTTGTTGATGCGCCTTGCGCCTCGCTGCCGTTTGTGGCGGCGGCTGTGGTGGCCTTCACGCGCTTTGCGGCGCGTTTGGATTCGAATTTGTCCCTTGCGCGCTGCACGCGGTTGGCGTATTCGTCGGAGCCTTCTTGCACGCCGTCGAAAAAGGTGGTGCTTTGCTTGAGTCGCTGCAAAAAGCGCTCAAACGCCGGCGATTCGGCGTCATTTGCGGCGTGATTCGGCTGTGCGTGATTCGGCTGTGCGTGATTCGGCTGTGCGTGATTCGGCGGTGCTTGATGCTGAGAGGATGCGCGTGCGCTGCCGTTTTGCTGCTGTTGCAGTAACTGCGTGCGTCCGGCTTTGAACACGTCCACCAGCGACAGATCGTGCAGCGGATATCGCTGTCTTGTGGCGGCGTTGCGCATGTTGAGCGCGTATGCATTGGAGATGGCGAAGATGGCCTCCTCCAGCGAGGAGGCGTTCATTCCGTCGCGTCGAGACGCGGTTTGGAGGTGGTCCAACACGGCCATCATTAACCAGCGCTCGTCCTCCATGGCGGCGGCGCAGATCGTTGAGCGTACGCGTGCAGCGCTCGAGCTGTGCGCTGCGCGGGGGCGTAGGGGGAGGGGAGTGCTTTTCGGTTGGCGCGCTGGCGCGCGTGGATCAGTACTGGTCGCGGATATCTACGAAGGTAGCGCTCGGCGCTATGATAACGTCGCCGGCTTAGCGCACGCGAGTGGCACCGTGCCAGTCGCGCTGCGAACCGAAACAGGAAAACGCAAGCGATGGGTCTTTCTCGGTGTAACCCATACGTGGTACTACGTGTCCACGTGTACATGAGCGAGATCGAGAATAATGTACAGTTTGAGGTGCCGTCGACTATTAAACACAAGTTTTTACTATACATGATGAAGACGAAGAAAGATGCTCAACCACCGTGAGAGGTTACTACGAATATCGCTGTCTACGTCTCTCTGGCTGTCTGGCCGGACATCCTTTACAGCCCAGTTGTCTCATAACCACGACGTGCACTCCGAAAGGGCGCCAAATATCTCGCACCAAGCCGCACGCATCACGGCGCCGTGCGGCGGTGCATATCACGGCCCGAACTGATGGTCCAGCAGCAGCTGCTTGTACGCCTTGCCGACATCAAAATCATTCTCCTCCAAATAGTAGCGCACCTCATCCTCGCTCACAGACAGTCCCTTCGCCATCAACTTCACCAGCAGCTGTCTCACGTACGTATGTTCCGAGTGGCGACGCGCCGTCAAGCCAGCCGCGTCTCCCACGGCGCCGCGAAACTCCACCACCAGAAAGTACTTGTTGGACAACGTCACATCCGTCACCAGAACGGGGGTGTGCAAATGTCTGGCCACACCGGTGACCGCCCTCACCGCGCCGTCGTCCATCAGCGGCACGAACAGGTGCGTTCTGCACGCCAGCTGGTGCTCTGCAAACAGCGCGTTGGCGCGCAGGATATCGTGTATTGAAACGGCGTACCGAAGCGCCAGCGACGTGACCGAGTCATGTTCGCGCAGCGCCACGCAGATGCACAGCTGTCGACTGGAGGGGTACGTCTCAAACGTGTGCAAGATGCGCATCCATTCGCAACTGCGCACCTGCTCGGCGCGCGAAATGAAACGGAGAGTGGTGGAGGTGCGCACGGGCGGCGCGAAGCGGATGGCGCGCACTCCGAGTGAGAAGGCGAGACGACGTGGCCACACGCGAGTGTGAATGAACGAGCGCCAGTTGACGGATGCCACGCTCAGTGTGTGCAGCGTGTGTGCGTCGATAAAGTGGCAGATAAGCAGAAGCACGTCTTCTGGCAGAGAGCGTAGACTCACATCGGCAACGGCGCTTGTGCACGTCGCGGAGGTGGCGCTCATGGTTCACCCGCACCTCAGCCCGCGCCGCGAGCGAGGTGGCGCGCCCCTTTGAACAACAGCTGTTCGCGCTGGGGCGCGCGCGCGTGTTGCGGCTGTGCATCACCGCCTTGGGTGGCGCGCCAATGCCATGCATCCACGTTTCGGCGTACGCACAAACTCCACCACGCACGCGCACGCGGTGCAAGCTGCAGCAGCGGCTGCACACTGCACAGCGTGACGCCATTCTTGCTCCCAATCTGCGCTCCCGCCATCAACACGTGCGCCACGCGTGCCACGTGCCAGCTTTCCGAAACAAAACGTGCGTTTTTCATCTCGCGAGTCGCCGCGCGGTGGGGCGCGGCGCCTGGGCCGCTGTGCGCTTTTTTATTTTTCCGCGCAGTTTGTGTGTGTGCGTGGCTCGTTCTCGTTACGGTCCGTGCCGCGCGCGCGTGTTGTGTTTTCGTTCGCGCCTCCCCCCCCCCCGCAGGAACCAAAACGCGCGTTTGTGCAGCGTCGGTGGCGTTCGCACGTATCAGCGCTTTGGAAGCACGTCGTTTTGCGTTGCTTAGTTGAGCTTGTTTTGCATTCTCGTAGTGCGCATCGACGTTGACAGAGAGCATGACGGCCAGTATTGACTTTGACCCAGCGCGCCGAGATGCTATTGCTGCAAAGATGAATCTGTCCGTGTTGCAAAGAGCAGACCCTGCCGTGAAGAAGGTGTTGAAACTTGCGTCGCACGTGTGTCTTTATCAGCTTGATGATTCTCATTCCTGGCGTCGACTCGACATAGAGGGTTCTCTCTTCGTCGTCGAACTTCATGTCAATCATCCAAATAACGCCGCTCGTGCCCGTCATCGCATCGTTATCATCAATCGCAAGAGTCTTGACAATTATTCCGATGATGTGGTGGTAGGAAACAAGGAGATCGAACTTCAAGAGCAGATGATCATGTACACCAACTCCAAGCAACAAACCATTGGCATATGGTTTTATCAGAAACAAGAGGCTTCTTCTTTGTTCCAACTTCTTCAAACTCTTGTTGAACGTTCGCTACCTACTCCGCCTTCATCTCCGTCCGCCCAAACCGCCTCCGCGTCGCAAACCGTCAAACCGTCTGTTGCGCAACCGTCCGACTCCTCGCGTCCGCCCGAGACTTCTCCGCGTGCGCGACGCGCGCAAAAGCGTGTTGCACGCAACGTCAAGACTCGTCAGTCGTCCAACTCGCGTCCCCACGCATCCGCGGACAACAAGTCTACGCGCGCTGAAACCCAAACCACCCAGCCTAATTCGCTTGAACGCTTCTTTCCAGCGTTGAAGCATACGCACGGGGTCGCCGGTGCTACCTTACCTCCCGACGTGAACACTTCTTCCGTCATGGAGAGTGTTGCCGTAACTACGCTAACATCAAACGCTGATTCCATCAAGCAAAATGGCACCGAGTTCAAGCCCACCTCCGAAATAGATGAGGCCATTGTCATCGCTTCCGATAACGGTTTACCAGATGCCATTCTGTCCAAATCTTCTTCCTCCTCCGATCAACTCATGTCGGACGCCATGAAGCTACTGCGTGCAAAAGCCGACAACAAACCGCGCTCTGATCCGCGACGCAAATCCTCTCCAAAGACCAAACCAGCGCCCAAGGTCACCACCCCACTCAAGGTGCAAAGGCCCAAACGAGCTCAACCAGCCGCCTCCAAGCCTGCAGCCGCCGACTCAAATGCTCAACGCGCAACTGCAACGTCGTCGCCGCTTTATTCGGAGCCCTCGGAACCTCGACACAACGTCGAGCGACGAAAGAGAAGCCCCCCTTCCGCACAAAAGAGCCTGCCTGAACGGAAACCAGCCTCCAACGCTCGTGGCGCATCTGACACTACTAGCGTCGATGTCCAAGCCGGCACGCACATTGCGTCAACGCATCCACAGCGCGCGAGCAAGAAAAATGTACCTGATGGCGCACAAATTGGATCGCAACCTGTTCAGACCGCCCAGCAGGAGGCACTCGCCAGGCGGCTTGAAGCGCAAGGCGCAGCATCGTCCGCGTCCACGGCTGCGAAGAACACGCCCGCGAAGACCACGCAGTCAAACGACACAAAGCCGCACAGCGCTGTCGCCTCCGTGCCACAGTCGAGTGGCTCTGAAATTCGTCAACGAACTGCTGAGGTGAATGCAGCGCCTGCCACAGCGAGCGCTGCACTCTCGTCGCTGAATGTTTCGAGGGCTATGGAGGAAGCGCAACGTCATTTGCAGACCATGTCGATGCCACAGGAAGGCTTGAATCTTCCCGACCCACTTCTGAGAAGCATGGCTCCTTTTCGCTTTCCGTCGGGAAATGATATGCAGCTTGGTCACACGGCGGCTATGATGCCATCGCCTATTGCTCCTCCGCCTCAGCCGCCCGCGCCTTTTCCTGCTGGACTGCATCCGCAAATGGCCATGTTGATGCAACATCAACTGTTTCTACAGCAACAGCAGTTCTTGGCTCAACAGGAGCATCAACGTCGTATGCAAATGCAGAACATGCCGTTGCCTTCCGTGCCTATGATGCATAAGTCCGAAGCGCGTAGCGCGCCGAACGTGCCAAACGGACATTCGTCTTCGCAATCTACAAGTGCTGCTGCTAATTCTGCGGCTGACCTGATGCGTATGCTGAATGCAGGCGGTGCAAAGGCCGACGCGCAGAGCTCTGGAAAGCAGCAGATGACGGAAGAAGAGAAGGGTAAGCACATTGCGCGAAGCGTTGCGTCTGCAGACAGAAAGGGACAGCTTGCATCTTCGTTGTCGGACAAGATGGATCGTTCTGAATTTCGAGCTGTCGTGCAGCGTATGCTCACGGACAAGCGGCTGTTTGAAAGTGTGTATGCGAATTATGTTTCTGCATCTGAGAATTAGCGAGTAAGTTAGTTTCCAAATGACGATTGAATTGTGTGCCTGTGCAACCGTGCGAACACTGCGGTACCTCAACTTCCACAACTTGTTGCTGCGAAAAGTATCGACAAATGTAAAGTTAAGGCTATCAGGAAGACTGTCTCCTTATGGTCTTGTGGTCCGTTCACTGATCTGCCAGCGCAACAGAATCATCAGAATAAGCTCGGTAGTTGAGTGTAACGTGTTGCATCTTGATATGGAATTCCCTTCGAGGAGGCGTTTCTGGACGCGCCGTGCCGGAGGTGATGCACAATGTGCATTGCACATGTCGCGCTGTTCATTTCTCACTTGCTGTACTTCTGGTTCGAAATGCTGCAGTTCAATCTTGTACCCGAAAACGGTGCATTCGTTGAATTGGTATCGCTCTGTAGTATTACAAGCACACGGCATCAACCTTGGCTGTCATCATCGACTGCGGGGGTGTGAGGCAAATGCCAGGTCGACGAGCATCGTGCTGCGTCGATTTTAGTGGTGTGTAAATTTAGATTTGTTACATAACTTCATGTTGCTAGGCCCGGAGTCTCGGGTGAGGGCAACGTGGTTGAGGCCTACGTAATTGCGCTGCTCGTGCCGTGGGATGAGTCGTGGCTAGGCATAATTCGCGACGCGATTCGCTACCTTGGTCAGCAGCTCATCTTCCGTGAACGGATTGCTGTGGACTGGGAAAGGCCTCTTGTACTGTTCTTCTGACCCAGAAGCCAACTGGCCTGTCAACGTTTTGCTTGTCAACCTTCTTTTCCTAGAAGTATTAGCATTACATCGCACAACCTGGGGTTGTACTCAAGCAGCGCTTCTTACACTTAGGGGCAATTCTCGAAAACCCAGCAAGCTGCCGACAAACTTGGTTTCTTCGAGTCGCCATTCTCTTTAAACCACAGAATGACACAAGACAATGAAGTAGAAGCGGCTGCGCCGGATAGTAGTTCCGTATCATGGGGTTCCTGGATATCTGCGATGGCCACAAATGCCTACTCCAACGTTTTGGGTGCTCCGCAGACTCCTGACGAATTGACCCCTACTACTGCTCTTACAAAGGAAAGTGAAGGCGATAAAGAGTCGCATGGATTTGGAAATGTTGACGCGGAGTCTAGAAACGCTTTGTGGCGCCAGCTCGTATCTGTAATTGGAATGGACGTCATGCACATGCGACTGAGCCTTCCGATCTGGTTGTTCGAGCCTACCACTGCTCTGTCCCGCATGGCTGAAACCTTCGAGTACAGTGATTTGCTCGATCGTGCTGCTTCATGTGAGGACCCAATACTACGCGATTGTCTGGTTGCAGCCTTTGTCATATCAGCCTTTTCGCACACAGAGCGCGTCCGGAAGCCTTTTAATCCAGTTCTTGGCGAAACGTTCGAGTTTATAAATCCTTTGAATGGAATGAAGTTCTACGCCGAACAGGTATCGCATCACCCTCCAATTTCTGTTTCACGGTGTGAAGGGAACGGTTGGCATGCAGGGGAGATTGTAGATATAAATGCTACCTTTCAAGGTAATTCTATAGAAATAACGAACACCGGCACTCGGTACATCCACTTCACGGAGACCGGAGACCATTACACATGGAATTTGCCACAGGCCCTAGTCTCCAATCTGTTTGTGGGTACGGCTTTTGTTGACCATTTTGGATCGATAGAGCTTCGAAATGAACGGACGAATACAACCTCCGTCTTGGAGCTCACGAAATGTGGTTGGTTTTCAGCGGGCCGGTATGAAGTGACTGGCGAGCTGCTTGACGACGTTGGAAACAAACTCGTTTCGTACAACGGAGCGTGGAATAAGTCTTTGGATTGTGAACGAAGATCAAAATCAAAGGGCGAAGGGATAAATAGACTTTGGATGGCAGGATCGCACTTGCTCTCTGAAGAAGAAGGCGGCGGTGAATACGGAGAATTCGCTTGCTGCACGAAATACACCAAAAAGATATTGGCATTTGATTCTGATTATGCGATGGAACTTCCCCCCACTGATTCCCGCCTGAGGCCCGACCGACAAGCTCTAGGAGAAGGAGACCGACCTACTGCTGCCGAACACAAATTGCGCATCGAGCAGTTACAAAGAGAGCGTCTTGCTGAGATGAATGCCGATGGTTCCAAAGATAATTTTGAAGCGAGGTACTTCAAAAGGGTTTCTAAGGACGAGCAACAATGGGAGCCTATCGGTAATTATTGGAGTGTAACACGAGGTCTCAGCGAAGAAGCCCGAAAAGCGATGGTGCTTTGGTAGAGAGTCCAAGTCGCCCACATCACTAGCTAGTAATTGAGCGACAGATTCTTTTGTCGCGAAAACTGTGTCTCACCAATCGTCTCGCTGCACGCATATCTCTTGTTCAAACCCCTTAAACGACGTGTTTTCGATTATAGCTTCCGTTTCCTCGCAGTCATTGGCACAGGTATATATTGCGACCGAAGCGAAGTTCATTCCAGCTTCTTTTTCTTCTGGTGGCAAAGCATCTTCGGGTCTCAAGTAGTGTATGCAAGAAGCAAGCAATTGCAGTTCGAAGATCATAGGCGCTCCACACTCGCACGTTTTCGTTCTTATAACGGGCGGAGGGTGTCTGGGCCACAAGGGCTCCGCTCCAAAGTCGTACCGTATTATCTGTTCCGGAGCCCTCGCTATTCTTTCGTTAAATTTCTGGAGGGAGATCACCTCCGGCTTCTCTTGTTCATCTGGTTCGGGCGCCCATTGTTCACTGATTCCATTTTTGCTCCTTAACTTTTCTTCTTCTTGGTACTTGCTTAATAAACGATTGACCTGTTCTTCTTCTTCATCGCACTGTTCTGGGCCGGGCTCATTTTCAACTTCGACATAAAAGGATGGGAAGGGTATCGAGTCCAGCTGCGAAAAATGTTCACTCCTTATGTCTCTTCGAGGTGATGTGGATGCCGTCGTTTTTCTCTCTAAATGCTTGCTCCTAATATCGACTTTCTCTCCTTCATCGTGCTGTTTCAACGCCAAAGATAATTCTTCCAATTCTTTCAACAGACTGTCTGGCCCGGACTCGCTAGCATCGCTTGACGAGTCTGAGTCCCAGTTGATGATCTTGCATTCTGTTGCATGTCGAAGCCCTTTAGATGGAATACAAGAAGCAGAGCTCTTTCCCCCATAGTTCTTGGCTTCATCACGTTTAACAAGGCGAACCGGGTACCATGACTCCGCTTGGCCTGAGCACTGAATAGAGTTGCAACCGTACAGATATATTTCCCTTTGACTGTGTGCAGAATGCGGAGCATAGGCCTGTAAAACCAGAGTCCGATGGCGCCGACATAATGGACAAACCGGAATCGGTACGCGGAGATCTTCTGGCCACACGCCGACTCCTCCGATATGAGTATCGTACCATTCTCCGCTCCCTGCCTTCCACTCCGACGAAGCAAATCCCAGAATACAACCTGTTGACATTTTGGAACAAAACCCTGACGAGGTTAGCTACAGGCGCGCTGACAGAATGTTGCTATCGGTGTTTCGCTGGGGATATTGGTAGGCGAAGGTGAAAGACATGCAGGGCTGTTGTCATTTCAGAAATTGTTCTCTGAAGAAATTGCATTTGAAATCCAAAGCGGACGGTATGTTCAGTGGAAAGGATCTGTTGCTTGCCAATGAAGAACTACTCTTCCATAGAGATATTCGGTCCGAAAAAGGTATGGGTTCTGCCTAGCTGTGAAGTTCACAGCGCGAAGCCCCCTCTCTCTACGATGAAGCAAATTAAAGCGTGCGTAACACAACGAAGACAACAAAGAAGTGCATAAACCCCACGCAAAATGCGGCTTGGACGTCACTCTCACCGCTCGCAACCTTATCCCTTTTACTACACAATGCCGCGCCTCCTGTCACTGCACGTTGTCAACGAAGACGTTCAGACACACAAGACAAAATACAGCTTGGCCGTGACTCTCGCCACTCGCAACTCTCGTCACCTGTTGAGCGTAGACGAACAGTGAGACAAACGCCAATCTAAAGCATCGTTCTTCTTCAATCTTGAATGTTTTATTACACTCAAAGACTAAACATTAAACCTATCCTTCCACTTTTCCCTTCAACTCCTCCTCCAACTGGGAAATTAGATTATCCCTGCGGGCGATCTTTTGCTTCATGGCTAGGTGTATGCCCTCGAGCTCATGAATTCGCTTGACCGCCCGCTCCCGTTCCTGAGTAAATGAAGCGTTTTGAAACTGCTGTTTCATTTGCTCAATCTCTTTCGTAATCCCCTCCGTCTCTTTTGTCAACCCATCTTGCCTGTCCCACGACTCCCGTTGAAGGGTGTTCATACGGGTTCTCCATTCTTTCCCCTGCTCTTCAAGAGCTTTTCGCACCTGAGCATTGAGGGTTCCAATTCGTTCCTCCAAAGTGATCACTTGCTCTTCAAGCTCGTGCTCTCTCCTGCGGAGAGCCTGGTTTCGAGCTTCTCGCTTCCCATTGCGGCAGCTTGAGTTGACAGCCACCAGGGCGAGAGCGAGCTTCAGAACAATCCCGATCATTATGGAGAAGATGAAAGAACAGAACAAAAGCTATAGCTTGAGAGGGGTTCGGGGGGGGGGTAGAGATTTCGTTTAGCTTGAGCGGCGAACAAAACAGGAAGCCCCGATGGGCAAGAATCCGTCCCTTTTATACCGTTTCAAAACGTTGCCCATCCAGGGGCGGAACGCAATCGATTGGATTGCAATTAATTGCAATCCCAATGATTGCAATCAGAGATTGCTTTCTACGAAGAAGATTGCAATTTGATGGGAGACCTGTTTACAATCTTCCCATCAAAATGCCCAACAAAACACCCATCACAGCTTGCGATGGGCACCATGATAGACACTGAACCATTATCGATAATGTAGAGTAGTTAAATGAATACAACGGATGGTAGACCAAACGCATAACGGCTTGATCGTCGCCCCGTGTGTCATCCTACTTCTTAGGCTAACCATCGCGAAGAGCGATTATCAGAATAGCCAATCTCTGTGTCTGGTTGTCGAGCTTTAATATTTTACGTGTGAATCCAAAGCTTTTGAACCTTGACTTGGTTCGAGAGGCACTGTACCAGTCCAGAAGTCATGATCAGGTAGAGCAGTAGTAGTTTTAAT
>JASCIV010000531.1:0-17403 GCA_030374735.1 Gracilaria caudata
GAACTTACGAACCCGCACAATTGGTTTGAATCATATCCGATCTACTTACAATCCGCTACATATTTCACAGTCGCCTTTTCAGTGACACTCACATTGTCTTATCTGCTCCTGTCTGTGGAATATTTAATCTCCACTGATCATGTCATCACACATGACGTAGTTTTGCTTCATGAAGATGTTCAGAGGTCAGGAACGGAGATCTCCGTCTCCGGAGACGTTCATCCAAATTGTGTACGGATGCACGCTGCATGTGATTGTCAAACACCTAGGCCTACGTCTCATTGGAAAAGGAGACTGAAAGGATCGATTGTGAATTGGATGATGCAAAACTCTTGAGTTTCATTGCTGCAGATGCGTTTTGCATGGCGGATTCACTGCTAGCGATACGGCATACGTTGTCCTTTTCCCACAGCAATCCGTTCAAGTATGGTGCGCTATACAAGGGTGCTTTGACCCTAGGGTTCAGCTCTGTGGTTAGTCTTGGAGCACTGTCTAACAACTACTTTTATCAGGGGGCAGTATGAAAATATGGGATGTTCCAACTCATGACGAAAGCCTGATATACACGCTACAATTTTCGGAGTCACTAGCATCACGGGGACGTTCTTTTCTAATGGAGGAGAACGTGATTGATCGCTCTTTTTACCTAGAAACTCGAGATGTATGGGAATGTGTGCTCTGAGAATTGAGAGAATGTTTCTAATGTCTATACTTCAAGAGAAAATTACCAAGCTTTACTGACAGGTTTGTTGCGGTTTCTACGCTTCCCATTTCGTGCCGTGCCATTACATACTCAACCTCGTATGCGGAATTCACCGCAAGGTCCATTCAGTTACCTTGCCTCAAGCAACTCTAAGTTTCTTTCACTTTTGCTTGAGTACTTCCATGATTTTATCCAGCTTCGCGAGGACTGTACTCATTCGTTCATCAACAATTTGTATAACCTCCTCTCTTGTGACACTGTTTTCCTTCGTATTACTGAATTGAACGGGCTTCGCCAGTGTATTTGACAGATCTTTCAGTGTCTTGTTCACGGTACGCATTTCTTCTCCAATTGACGCCGTCTCCCTTCTTCTGCGCTTGCCAACGTACTGGACATTTTCCAGCTTTCGTTTCTGTGTTCTCCTATTCTCAAGGCTTATTTGGGAATGTCCAGACTCGGACGTGTCGATATCTTCATTCTCGTCGCTAACATCCATATCCCCTACGAGCGAAGCTGACATTTTCGTGAAAAGGGCTCTTTCAGCATGCTTAGCTCTTCGAACGGATGCCGGGCATGTAAGATCCCCAGTGGGTTTGCTCGACTTGAGCAGATTGTCGAACTTGGATCGCAACGATTTAGGATTTCGTTTGGGACGATTGAATGCCGGAATCGTCGCGTTGTACATCTTTTCGACCTTTGCCCATTCGTTGTTCCCCAACGGGAGGATTTCCTCAATGCAGTCCATGAGGACGCTACAATCATCGGTGTTATAGTTGGGTGCGTTTTCTCGAGAGTGCGCGCTTCGCTTCTTCGTTTTGCGCGTTTCAGGGGCATAACCAGAAGAACTTTTCTGTGGCCCGCTTGTTTCTTTTTCTCCAGTTTGTGTCACTTGACGGCCGCCAAAGCCTGCGATAGTCTTTTGCTAAGTCTAGGCGACATGGCCGTAAGGGGTCAGACTTTACAAATATTATTAACGGCAGGAACCCGAATTGGACCTGGTGCGTGACGAATCTGTAGGCGGAACAGCGACAGTACTGCACGGCCCGCTGAGGAAACGCTGTTTTGCTTGAGATTGTGTCAGAACCAAAGTATTGTAGTTGTTGAGAAGGTTTTTAGTGCTTACCTGGATGCGTGTGCACGATCTGGCTGGGAGAATGTGCTCACTATTTCACCTTAATTCTTACAACTATTCAGGATAGCAGCAAATATGAAGTGCGTGCAGTCGTGTTCTATCGCTTGCTTGTGTCCGACTCCTGGCTTGAGAGAAACTATGCAACGCATATCACGGCAGAGAAAAGGTTTTCATGCGATTGAAGCGAATCAGTGCTGGCGGGTAAGGTTGTTCCACAGAATACGACTGACATGCAACTTTGAGCGGTGAGCTTAGCGGAAGGATGGAGAACACGGCTACAGTGTGAAAGAGGCGGGAAGGAGGCGTCGTTTCTAACTGGATTTAGATTTAGTCCGGAGTAATGTGGAGACGGGAATTCTATTGAAAGGCGCAAACGCGCAATGACGCAAATACCGGTGAGTGCTTAACAGAGTCTTGTGGACAAAAAGACAGTTTGAGTCTTAAGCACGAGACGGAAGCTCTGCGGTGAGGCAGACACCAGTTGTTGCGCTCCTCGGAGCAAGAAGAAGGCCTAGTCGAGAAGAAAAACTTGGTGTCGGTCTTAACTACGAGATTGCAAGCGGTGCGTTCATGAGTATGCCATAGCTGTGCGCTGCCTGTCGGGAAGTAGGCACAGTCGTGGTGAGGGATGTTATATATCTCCGGCGGAGCGGCCGGGCAGGTACGGTGGTCTGTGGCGCTACCACCGACAAATCGACAGTTGCACTCCTGTGTGGATTTGTCAATCTCTAACGGTCATCGCATAGCGTTATAGATTGGCAAATCTGGATGTCACGCTTTCTATCCTAAGCCAATCAAACAACAGTAAATCTGTAGATTTGTGGCTGTCGGAATTTACGATTGCACTCAATATCAGAGCTCTTCGAAGCGAGCTTCGCAAGAGGATTCGCAAAGCTCCTTGAGCTTCATTAAAAAGCTTAGGTAAAAACTAAATAAAATATGTGGTTTATAGTCTATGCATCACAATAAATTTCGAGTTTTTTCCTCATATAACAACCTTCGCAAAAACCAATTCGTTCACTCATACTTCAAATTACGCCAAGACCAACTGTTACTCGTATATTTTATATTAGTTATGAATGCATATGTAAAATTGCGAATTTTAGCATCGTAATACAATTTGCAATCCCATTGCGTGGTTTTCAAAGGTGTGGAAAGAAGAAAAATTCTGTGCACAAAGATCAATCTTAAATATTTTTTATACTGATTTTGATCCGCTTGAAAAATGAAGAATAAAGCGAGTGAAATAGCAACACAACTGTAGGTCCGACTGTACATGAATGTAGGACTGGCATTAAATGGAGCGAATAAACCTCCTAGATAAAAATGTCAAAACATTAATCCCAATGAGGGCAAAAGTAAGAAAGAAACACGCTCTAAACTAAAAAAAAGAAAACGTTTCTTTTGAGCCAAAATTTTTGTTTTTTTGGGTTGGTGTGGTTGTTTGGAGCACCAAACTTCGAAATGTGCGCACTCTTACAATAATATACATATTGGAACTCAATTGATCCAATTGTCTTGGAGAACCAAAAACATGTCAAAATGCGCCGTGTGACACGGCGCATTTTTTTAATATTGAATATGGCATTGCTGTGTTGTTTAAGAAACAAGTTGTTGCTATCTATTTATACTGCGCGAAAACGGTGATTCTGCCAACTTTCATGGTGAGAATCCAGAATCTTAGAAACTGCAAGTTTTTAAAAGATATTTTTACAAAATCAGATCAATTCAATCATTTTTGCCCTATGTATAGAGCTTTGCTATTAGATAATATTTCGTGTCACATTCCCAGAAATGTGTACCCCGCTCACGGTACCGTGTTGCCTCATATTTTCTACCCCTCCAAACGAGGCCAAATTCGTGGGTTCTGCGTTACAATCTGAACCCACTTACCTACAGCTTACGCGTGACGCAGTTCTACTTGAAAGCTGCTCCTGAAAAGCCTTTCCTTCGTCACAAATTCGACTACTGAATATGACGAAGAGGATACTTTGAAGCGTTCATTACATCAAGCCCAAATCTAGACGGCTACTCCGTATCAGGCTGTGCCAAGTATATCAAATCTCGCCGCATCTAGTACCCATCCGCTCAAACCACCTCCCTCGACGTTCTTTTACTTATTACTACGATTCATATCACACGTCGTTGGAAAGAATTATAACGACGAGCGCATTTTATCTTCTTTCAACTTTGGTAGCTGCAAATCATGCTACATCTGGGCCACCCGAAAGAATGCTTCATATGTCTTGACGAGCTTTCCGGAAATCTCGTTCAGCTTAACTGCCGTCAGGTCTTCCATTACGAGTGCATCTCAAAAATGTTCCCAAAGGAAGGAGCGTCAACTACTCTAACATATCGGATGGTTCGCGGCACAAATGGTGAGGGAGAATTAGATGTTCAATACCCTATAAGTAATTGCTGCCCAAACTGCCGAAAACCGATTGACAAACATAACATGAAACATTGGATTGACTACGTTAACCGCAAGAAACGTAGTCGTTCCAGAGGGAACGTCTGAGTAAGAATACGAGAGACGTAAGAAGAAGAATAAAAAACGTATGGAACGTCGGCTCCGTAAAGAGGAAAAAGACACTGCCGAAAAGAGAAAGAATTCTCAGTAATGGAAGAATATGTACTTCTATTTGTGTCGTTCTGCATTAAATATGTTCAGATGTTTGTTGAAGCTCCTTGGTTTTGCTCAGACCAAGTTTTTGACGTATATAGACACTGAAAAGTGTTTGTACGAACAGGAGTGATTCTTCAAACCATTTAAGATACCACTCAAGATTAAAATCTTCATATTGTCACGACTTCGGAAGAGCAAATTCTTCGTTCGTTTCGTCCGCAAATGACCGGGAAAACCCGACGACAGCTCTTTGGCGAATGAATTCCTACATTGGCCTACAAGATTGTCGTTAAAGTTACCATCGTGCTCCCGCGAATAAATACCAAAGCCTTTTCATAATATGAGGGAGGTCAGATTACGCCAGAACAGTACACGGTCGAACCCATGAAACTCCTGGAGTTCTGGTGCTCTGTACCACAGGCTGACCCCACCTTGCGAATATTTGGAGAGCGGGTCGCTGTAGTTGCGTCGAGCCCTATGAACATCGAATCTGGCCGATATGTAGCCGACCAATGGCCGAAAGAAGGCCTTATTCGCCGAAAATTTGTGAGAACGTGTAAGTCGTGTACAGAAACACATTTGTTCTTGGACTTCGGCCATGTTTTGGCCATATGTCGGCCATATTTTGTCCATATGAACTGGAAGAGAACTTGTTTAGATACACGAGCTACACGTTCTCACAAATTTTCGGCGAATAAGGCCTTCTTTTGGCCAATGGTTGGCCATATATCGGCCAGATTCGATGTTCATAGGGCGAGTCCAAAGTGACGTGTCTTCGACATCCCTATCGGTGAGAAGTAATAAGACCGCTTGAGTCTCAAACCTTGAGATCCCTGTGCAGATTCTAGTTGTCATGAGGACACGCAACGCCACGAAGCAACTGTGGTGTGAGTGACTTGATCTCAGGCGCGGAATGTGGTCGTTTCATGCGTTCAAGCAAGCTCCGCAGATCATGTTCAGCCTTCTCCATGACGTCGTAGACCCTGTCAGTCTTCGAGTCCACAACCAACACCTCGTATAGGCTGACGATGTTTTCATGAACGACAGGGAAAAAGCTGCATATTCTCGCAACGGTGTCGTTGGAAAGCCGTCTTTACGGTGCCCTAGTCCGCTCTGTAGTCCCGTGCGCGGAACACACCCTCGCATTTGTCCAGGGTAACAATAACGACAAAGCTCAGACTATGATAACAGTTTGTCCTGCGGCAAGGGGGCTTCTTTGATCGACGGGGAACACATCTCAAAACAATGTAATGAGACTCCGACAGTGATCACCTGCACCACTAGTTATTGTTTTGACGATCACGGTTTTTGCTGCGCATTTGTCATTTCTTCGATTACAGGCAACCGTTCATCCATCTTTCTCTAGCAACTGCTCTAAAATGACGCGCTGGTACCGAGAACTTCGCAGCTCAGATGCTGGCCAGGCTCGAACGCAATGCCGGTACGCAGATAACTGCTCACACGAAAGAAAGTAAGTGCTTCATCACATGGGAAGGGTGTCAAACATGTCTCCAGTAACCTGGCAACCAGCATTCAGTTCCGCAGTGCCGCTTATCGTTCGATCATCTCGACATGTTTCACGTAAACGAGATTTCCGAATGTCCTCGTTGAATCCCGCTCGGACCGTCGTCATAACAGATGCGTCGTGTGGTATTGGTCCTGCTAGAGCACATACGCTGGTAAAGACGCTCCCAACGATAGAACATCTGATACTAGCCACACGGAATATCAGCAAGTCCGAAGCGATGGCAGAGCCCCTTCGAAGGGGCAATTCGTGCAGACCAGTGAAGGTTATTGTTGTTCCGGTGGAGCTTTCTAGCTTAGGGAGCGCGATAGAATGCTCTGAACGAGTTTCGGACTCCCTGAGCGAACAGCCGCTTGATCTGCTGATCAACAAAGCGGGCGTAATGGCCTGTCCATTGATGTATTCAGAAATGGAAGGAAAACTGGGACGCGTTGAACTGCAATATGCACAAATCACCTTTCTCACGCTGCACTCACAACCTCTCTGATGCCGCTCCTTGAAAAAAGCGATCACGGCAGAGCCATTTTTGTTTCTTCCTTGGCCGTGCGTATCGCATCAAGATGCACTACAGCGCCGCTTATTGGGGAGCGAGTTGAGAATATTCTGAAGGACGGAAGTTATGAAAGATGGAAGATGTACGGCGAGTCCAAACTGGCTATGTCCATGTTCTCACGCGAGCTTTCGAAAAGGACCACAGTTATGTGCGTCAGTCTACATCAAGGGGTAGAACGAACCGAGTTGGCGAGATATATTTTGCCAAAGTTTACGCATGCCTCTCCCACGATTGCAGCGGGGAAGTTTCTCGAGGCCATGTCCCGAAAGGTGTTTGGGCTCAAGACGCCTGAGGAGGGCGCTGAGCTTTCCATCGAATTGAGCCATAAACCCGCAGAGGAACTCGAAGATGGCATGATGTATCTTGAAACAGGGCTCGTGAAAATCCAGCGTCAGTATCTGCCAATATTATGGAACGATGATGAATGCGAACGCCTGTATGAAGATACCATGAATTTCATTAGTTCCACTTAGAAGAGAGTATGACACCGCTCTTGTGTACGCAACTCCAATACTCTATTGGACATAGAGTTTGTAGCTCTCCCATATTTTTGGTTGGAGAACTTCGTGCTGGAGCTGACATAGCTCGGTATTCACGTACTACTGAACGTCATATGCCGCGGCCTTACTGTCATGAAAGTTTGAATTTCGAGTCTCCAGAGCTGTGAGCTATCAGACAGCTTCTGCTTAAACTTGCAAGCATCATGGCTCCGTTGTAAGCTTCATTTCCCCTATGTTGAGGCAATGTTGAATTAAAGACGAATGATTAGCCAGTGCTGCAGATGTACCCGTAACTCTCTATCCCAATGTTTACCCTTGATGCGCTCGTTCTATATGTCTTTGGAACGGAAAACACGACTGCACGCAACTGAATACGAGAGACAAACCGACGTAGAAGTCTCTCATGATTCCGGTTCATTCGTCCGCTAAACAAGCTTGAATCACAGGTCATCGTCGCCAGAGCTGAAGCCAAAATTATCGTCATCATCATTGTCGTCAACAGCGTTGTCGTCAAACTCGTCATCCGATTGAGTATACGTGACTTTCTTTCGTTTGCGTCTGCTTCTTCCGGTAACAACATTAGTATCTTCCACGACGACAGCCTCATCGTCGCTGTCCTCGCTTTCCACCACATGTCGTTTCAAGCGTGCACGTCCGGCGCGAGAAGTGCCGTTGTTCGAAGTAGCGCGCCGGAGTGAGCCTCGTTTGCGTCCAATGTTTCGTTCGATTGTTGCTCTCGTTCTGGCGAACAGACGCCTTTGGCTCGTTCATCACGTCTTGCTCGTCGTCGATCAAATTTACATGTTCGATAACATTTGTGGCGTCGTTCATCTGTTCGCCCACCTGACTGTCGTTTTCAAATTCATTGCTATCAATATCATCGTGTAGAGAGTGTTCAGCGCGTGCATTTCGAGTTGGTTTGCTTCTGAAAGGTGTGTGGGACAGCTGTGTCTCCCCCAAACCATCATTGCTTTCCTGATCATTATCAACACGTTTTCGCCCCCGATCTGTTGTCGGCTCTGACTTCCACAAGCCGCCATCCACGTCACGAATGAGAGTGCTCGGTATTGCACAGCCGTGCGGCGCATCAGCGCCATTGCTCACAAATCTCCACTCCGAAAACTCTACAATGGTATCCAAGGTATCGACAACCTTGACCTCCCTGTGTCGGTTGCCCGCCTTGAGCGTGAAAAGCGCATTGTTGGGCAGGATCAACGTGCCACTGAGAATGATCTTTCCGTCTTTGATCTCGATGCTGAGGGTGGGGTTGGTGGTGTTCAAATCGTCAAGCTGTCCAATTCGGGCACCGGGCGGCACTTGCAACGCTCCGGGAAACAGAAAGAGGTATTTTTTTCTTCGAGAGGTGTTGCGCTTCGTGATATCGGCGTTGTCACACTGCTGAAGGGCTTTTGGAATGCGCGCTGAGAAGGCGGTCGTTTGCCGCTCAAGATAGTGGTCTGCGCCTTCTTCCGCAGCACATTGCTTCTGCGATCGGCCTCGCGTTTTGGGGTGTCTGTTCGGCGCGCTTTGGTTTCGGGCTCATTGCAGGAGCCGTGAAGACGGATGGCGCTTGACGAGGCCGCGGAGGCGATCGCTGGGCATGCGAACACATACGTCACCGTGTTTGCCCTTGTGCGTGGCACACGAGTTTTGGCACCAATCGATGCTACTGTACTACCCTTGGTAGCGTGGCTCCACGGTGGAGCACTGCACCGCGCCAACGCGCGATTAAGTTCATTAAATGCAAGGCACAGCATGCCACCGCGGCCAGTTTCGCGCGCGCTGCCTGCCGGTCGGCTGGTCGCCGTGGCGCGCTCGGCCCCCCGCCGGGTTGTCGTCCCCGGCTGTCCTCCTCCCCGCGTACCACCCCTGCCACCCCCTCCATCTCTAACGCCGCGTCGCCAGTTCTCCGCCACGACATGCCCAACGACCATCACAACCACACCGCCGCACACAAGCACAGCGAGCGTCCCTCCGCACCCCCCGTCGCGTCGTCGCCCGTCGTCGTGCGCATCTTGCACTTCAACGACGTGTATAACGTGCAACAGGGTACCATAGAACCGGTAGGCGGCGCCGCGCGTTTCGCCACTGCTCTCAACGAACAGCGCCGTTGCTTCCAGGGCGAATGTTTAGTGCTTTTCAGCAGCCATGCGTTCTCACCGCTCCGCTTACCAGTGTCACGGCGGGCGCAGAGATCCCACCCGTACTCAATGCGTGCCGCGTCGATGTGGCCTGCATTGGCAACCATGAGCTGGATAACGGACTCGAGGTCATGACTCAACGCATCTCGGAGACTAACTTTCCGTGGATCTTATCCAATGTGTGGCAGAAAGCGGGCGAGCACGACAGCGGGCACCACAACCAGCGAGACACGCGCGTTCGTTGTCGGGCTTGCCTTCTTATCATACGCTCACGCGCGATGGCGTCAAGTTTGGCTTCATGGGACTCCCGTCATGGGACATGCTTTGTGCTATTCATCAACATTTGCTTAAAGAGCTGCAGTATGTACATTATGTAGACGATGCTAGACAGATGGCTGCCATGCTCAGGGACGAGCACAACTGCGATTTTGTGATTGCACTCACGCATATGAGAAACCCCGAGGAATTTTTGCTGGCCGACGCAGGTGTTCTTGATATTGTTCTCGGCGGTCATGACCATTTTTTGTATAAGGAACTTACGGGCTCCACTTGGATTCTCAAGTCCGGCACTGACTTTAAGGTATCTTTTTGTCATCACTATTCTGTAACTTCTGTGTTCTTTTTTCTTGTGTCCCTAACCTCTCTTGTGCTCTGCATCATCTTAAAGAACTTCTCAACGCTGAACCTTCACATTTCCACCAATCGTAACGTTCGCGCCAGTGAACCTGTACATCATTTTGTAACTTCAGATGTCCCCGAAAACCCTCACTTTGTACAGTTTGTAGCCGATAAGTTTGCGTTGCTCGGTCCTAGATGGACCAAATGCGTCGCTGTATCATCCTCCGATCTTGATGGGCGCTTTGTTTCTATACGCACTCGTGAAACCGCTCTTGGTAACTTCATTTCTGATGCCAGTATGTTACCTATCTCCGCTCTCGTTTACAAAACAGCGTCACACAATCTTTGACTGCTAACCGCGCTCCTACACTTTTTTCGTTTTGCTTGTGTGCGTTCAGTGACCGATGTGATGGATGCTGACATCGGACTGGTCAATTCCGGAAGCTTTCGTTCTGATTCATTGCACCCCGCTGGCTCCGTCACACTTGGAATGATTGACACTATTCTTCCGTACAAGGATCAAGTCGTAGTTGCCGAGTATTCTGGTGCAAAACTAATGCAACGACTACAGTGTAGTGTCAGTCAATACCCGCATCTCGTCGGCAGTTTTTGTCAAGTGAGTGGCATCACCTTTTCTTTTGACCCGCGACTTGAACGTGGATGTCGAATCCTTCGTGATACTTTTATGTGCAGAAATTCACAAGGAAAGATGAAGGCTCTTGATGATAATGAGATTTACAGATGTGCTTTGAAGAATTGGATCTTCAACGGCAACGATGGCTTTCCTTGTAGCGACGAGTCCAAAATCATCAGACGTTCTGATTGTCCACTTCCGCAGTTGATTGCGAAGAAGTCTTACTTCCTCGGTTTCATCGGCTGTAGCTCATTACAATAGAGACCTGAGAGGTCCCACGACATGCACTACAACTAATTTACTTCGTATTGGGAGCAGAGCACGGCACAAATACTGTTCATACCACCCACAATCGAAACACGGTACCCACCCAAGGCCCAGTCTTCATTGTTCAGTTGTAATCAAAAGCTTAAATATGGGTTTACCTAGGGGCTAACTCTGGTCCATGCTCAACTGCACTACAAGTCTTCAAATCTTCCGATGCCATTCGGCTTAAGAACTATTCTCCATAACATTGCCATATGCCAAGTACTTACAGAACGCTCTTCTAAGAACAATATGGCCACCAAAGCAGTTCTATCATGATACGAATGAGACATGAAAACTGCTGGAAACAAAGTCACGCCGTTTGAGCAGACGGTGTATGAGAGTTGGTCTGATTTGAGGTAAGAGCTTGGTTACTTTCCTTATCGATCTGTATTACAACTGGATCACCCTCAATGCCGTCAACGGGAGCCAAAAAGTGGGTAAAGGTCTTCAGCAATTGGAGGTCGACATGAACCTCGTAAACATAATTTGAATCGCTGGGCCCTGCATTGGATATCACTGCCAGTGCCTCGTCTTCCAATGAGTTGAACGAGTCTGATACAGACGAACCACTTTGAAGTTCAGACGGCGATGGCGGCATTGGTGAGCCAAGAGGTGAGCTTGCGACTTTGTAGCTTGAGTCCGAACTACCACATGCGTCCGAGCTCTTGGAACTTGTTTGAAACCCATCTGCATCTGCTCCGTGCTCTAACGCTTTTCTCTCGGCGTATCGTTTTCGCCGTTTGGCAAGCCGCTCTTCTTTTTCATGAGGTTTCTCAACTTTCCTGGCGTGGTGGTAAAGTGTTCTTCTTCTTTCCTGCTCGAGTTTTCGATTATTTCCACGCATCCTCCAATTGGACTTTCGCTTAGATCCACAGTTTCGTAGACCTATTTTGGCTCTGTTACCCGCTCTCTCTGACAACAAATGTACAATTTCCGGAGCTCTTGTTTGAGGATCCCCGCTTGATACTGACTGTCTGAGAACCAGTGAGGAAGCGTCCGTAGGCAACCAGACATCTCGAAATGGAAACGATACACCGTCAGGAAGCTTTACCTTCTTGTAGCCGTCTTTGGAACACGATTCTGACGCGGACATTACTATGGGAGAAAGTACGAAGGATACACCACGTAGTTGAAGAGATGTGGAAGACGACGTTCTGGACATCCGGAGGTACCATTCAATCTATTTGGGTCCTGCCGCGGACTGGTGCGGCAGGACCCAAACGTGTACCGGAACCACGAACCACGTCATGACGTGTACGAATTTGCACGTGTGGTGTAACCATTCCACCACAAAGTGAGAAAAATTTTGCGTCTTCAGCGACTCCCGTGTGTTGCCATCTAAAGTGGCTACGGTATTCATCTCAACCTCATTGCAATGCCAGTAGTGGTCGAGATGACGGCGACTGCGTATGGGCCGGACGTTGCCAGTGCTGCAGCGTTTCACCTCTGAACAGCGTTTTCAAGTTTTCCACTGCAACGAACTGCATCACACAATGAATGCTGGGCTTTCATTCTGGATGTGTTCATACCGAAAACTTTTGTCCAGGAACATGTCAGATCATCACCTGCAGCAGATACTTAGCCCTTCATTGCGAAGTATTATGTTTCGAACCATGCTAGTTGGCCACTTGCGAAAGGAGTCTATGCAGTTTCATTCTGGGCTTATGCCACCATCGAGTTTTAAGCTGGAATCCACATACAATGCTGACTCCGCCAGTGCTTTTGGAGAACTCTAGAGATCAAAACTGTATCATACTTACTGGTCGAAGAAATTGGACTGTTTTACATCAGCTTGCAGTTCTTGGAGTTCATTTTTAACGTGTATGAAATTGGACATTGGACGAAGCATATGAGGCAAATCTTCTCGTCCCGTGTACGAAGCCGAAAGAGAACAGGTACCAAACAGACAGTCAAGGTCCTGTGGTGAACACGGTTACTATTCGCAGGTGAGGAGATCGTTCTGCTTCACCAAGATGGTGTGGCATATTACCGGAAATAAGTGCTTTTGATGACAGGTCAACCTCACTGCAGTGATCGCATGAAGACCTTGCAGTTTGCTAAATAAGAAGAAACGAGTTCTGTTCAACTCATGACAAGGACTTTGTGACGTCTTATTGCTAGATGCAGAACAAACATTAACTATATCAAAAGGTATTAACGACGTTTGAGTTTCAGCTGAAAGAGAAAATAGCCCAGGATGGATTCCACCTTCAGCTATCAAGACCCCCATCTTCATGTCTTTGGCTTTTTCGCCCATTGAAGTCCACCGAAATCAGTGGATTTCGAGATCAGGTTTGCCTCATTCACGGGAATCAAGGCTACATATGGCGGTGTGTGCACTTATCCAAGACTGAAATGGGGTCTTTCAACGAACTCAATACTATCTGGTTCGATCAAGAGGGAATGGAAAGAATGTGATCGGTTGCAGCGCTAACAAGGAGAGGTTATGAGACGATGTGTGTATCCGGCAAGAGATATTCAGCTTATCGGCTTCGTCTTATGCCTTGCAATACAACTATTCCACTTCCTTCCTTCTCGAATCGATGTGGATCTATGTAGTACCGTCGGCCATCAAGATCGAGAAAACCTATCACTCTCTGAATGCAACCGACGTGTTCCGTGGTCATTTGTTGGCGGCTCTTTCCTTCCGAGTACACGAGATCAAATCCTTGTTCTTCAATTAAGCTGAACTGCCATTTGATATCCACAAACACCGCCGTCACCTTCATTCTTTCAACCTCCAATACAACCTCAACAATTCTATGGACAGTTCCATAGTATAGATGCCATTCATCGTCTTGACCCTCCACTTCGGATGGAGTACCAGAGCTTGTCGATCTTTCCGCAGCAAAATGCGCCGCAATGCAATACTTTTGCCTTGCCTGACTCTGAGAACTCTTGGAACGTGCACCATGGTATTCAGCGCTTTCAATTTTGAAGCGACGACAATCTCTGGTTAGGGCTGCAGTTCTATACTCCTTTGAAGAAATAATGCGCGCTGTTCCGCGTTTTGTCGGGAAATTATCGGAGATGAATCGCCTCACGGATCCCATTTGCTCACGGCTGAGCTTTGGGTAGGGCTTCCCTGCTCCACGGCAACTGGCTCCTGTATGAAACTCGCTAACACCTTCCGAAGAACTGGAGGGACCCGTTAATGATGTGAAATTTGTTGAACTCTCTTCCAAACCGTCAATGAACGTTTTCCCCTCATTTGCGAGCTTCAGAGCAAGTAACTTAAAATTCTTATGAAATAGATGCGAAGAAATGTTTGAGGTCTGCTGCACACGCTTGCCGATCTCTCCCAGTAATCTTTCAACCAGAAATTGGGATGTTATCGGAAGTGGGCCGCACTGTTTTAGGAGCTCTGGCAAATGTAGAATTGAATGCGTACTTGGAGTAAGACAATACGAAGAAGATTCATCTGGACAGAACAGAAGTACAAACCTTGCGTAGCATTCCTCGACTACCATTGTTAGAGCCCGAATGCTCCCCGGACCGCAATTGTAACTGAAACACAAGCTCACCAGCTGTCTAGTTAGGTTCCAGAGTACCATAACCTTCCTATCTACTTTGAAACGATGGAACACTGGAAGAAGATACAGTTCGGAGTGACGTTTGAGGTCTTCTGCTTTGAAACGGGATAGGTTCTCCAATGACAGTGGAGATCTTCCCCATGAACTCGGAATGCCGGAAGTGGATCTTTCTAATGCCCTGTTGATCATAACTAGTTTCTGTGAGGGTATACAATACTGCGGAACTTGAGTCATGGTTTCATGTTTTGGATGACGACCTGTGAGGAGTCTGAGAACGTGCTTTGTCCATCCAAGAAGAATGAGGTGCATTACGTCGTACGGGAAAGAAAACAAATAGTCTAGCGATAACTGAGACAGGCTTGACGGCTTCTTAATTCCAGTTTCTTTGATCAGCTCCCTTCTGCTTTTCTCATCCGTTTTTCTTGATTTCAATGCTTTCCATGTTGATGCAACCTCTGAGGCAGTTCGTTTTCGATCGCACTCGAAGTCGATTATGTCACCAGGAGTGTAACTACCTCTACTACATACGGAACGCACTAGCAGTGAACGATCTTCCGGAATGGCACACAAGCATTTGAGTCCCTTTACCTTTTTTCTCTCCTTCTTGCAGAATCGACAAAAAACTCTGCCATTGTGCCCTAGATAACCGAGAACCTTTGACGCTGCTGGTTAGTCCGCAGTGAAATACAGAACAAAGACCCGAAGTCTCCTGATTCTCCCGTCATGACAGAATACTGGTATCCCCGTTTCGAGGTCTTTCAGATCCAAAATTATTTCGCTCATGAAGGTATCGAAGTATTCCGGATCATGAGATGAATGAACTACCGCATGTATCAGGCAGTTTGCCGCGTGGCTTCGTTCTCTAGGAGTGTAATTGAGAATTGTAGTGACAATTGGCCAGGTTGATATCGGAGTACCTTTTCTACTCTTGGTGCATTCAAAGCCATCCGACGAGAGTGTGAGAAAAACGAAAAGTTCGTCGCTTTGTTCCGTCCAGTTTTCAAGACGTGCTCCATGTTGTCTTACAAACAAATCTCCATGGTAGTAGTCGTGCTCCATGGTTTCGGATGAATCTGATGCTAACGATAACTTGGCTCTCTTGCACCCGCCCATTAATGCTTGGAAAGAGTCACGAGCCCTACAAAACGCTTTCAACGCCGATGATGGTTTCATGAACCAGAACTTGTGTTTGCTCGCAGCAAGCGTACTATTACAGGTCGGACAATGTCTTGAGCCTTTCAGCTTTCCGGCATGGGCGGCGTGTCCATTCACGCACATTCTGACAAATGACTTTTCGAGATGAGACGTTCGAACTGCGTATGATATGAGGGATCTGTATGACAAACTCGATTTGAGAGGGGCTATTTTCAACAGCCTCTCTATTGCCCTCTGCGATATATTGGAGACTTCTGCGTTGTACAAGAACACAGCTAAGCGCTTGTACTCAGATTGATCATGAGATTTGCACTCATCCAAACCACTTGCAATATCTGAAGAAAGGGACATGAAGTGAACCGAAGAGGCAAGGGCGGATGAGCTGCATGGAGATATTGCCGAATTACCTCCCGTACTAGAAGGCATGCTCTCACCCGAATCAATACCACGGACATCAGACAATACGCGATCCTCACCTCTCTCTATAGACAAGTTATCTGTAACTGGGCATGCGTTCACATCAACCACGATAGGTGTATGTTCTCCGTCGAGAGAGCTACCATATTCTCGTTCATATTCGGTTTGGAGCGCATGTACTTGACTCCCGTTATCTTCAGGGCAGCCTTCGGCGCTCTGATTATATTTTGCTCTCGTGTTTTGATTATCCTCGCGTGAAACAGAGCACGTGTCTTCATCTACATGTTGTTCTTGTGGAGCTTCTCTTGGAGCCTCGGTGTCGATATGTTGCGGCTGATCAGTGGAAGGCCGCAATTGGTTCTGGTACATGGATATCTCCCACCGATACCTCTTTCTTCCCCTCCCCATTCTCTCGGAAATGTTGTGTCCAAAGTAGAAAACACCGCAGAGAAGAAGCTGGATTCCAGCGTCGTCGAAGGTATTTGCGGGGAAGACCATGTAGTCATCCCACTTTCTTGAGGAAAATGCAACTTCTACGGATAAAATGAGATTGCAAAATGGTTTGGACTTTTTCCGAAATTGAGAAGATTTTTGGCACAAACTCGGGAAATATGGTCATGCGGAAAAGGATTTTTCCCTTCACTCCTGTTTCTTCACTTCGTATGTACTTGAGCGCGAGCTGGGCGCCAAGTCCTCTTGCGTCACCTCCATCCACTTTCTCCATCGCGCGCGCACCTTCTCCATCGCGGGCGCCATCTCTGCTCGCGTTCTCCATCGCATTCGCCGTCTCCGTTGGCATCAACTTGTCTTTCAGCTTCTTCAATCTGCTCCCCCATATTCTACCCTTCATTCACTTCCTCCATCACTTTCCCTCTACTTTCTTTCATCCTTTGCGCCATCCTTTGCTCCACGCCCTCCTCCACCGCATCCTTCACTCTATCCATCATCTCTGTTCCAACACTTTCTTCCCCAATCCCTCTCCTAAAACCCCCTTCCCGCATTAACCACTTCTTCCTGCTTTCCTGTTCCGTTACACCCATCCTATATCGCTGGTTTCTGATGTCGCGTGCGTTGCATTAGCTTGGAGATTTGTAAGCCTTCCAGAGCTATCAAACTGAACATCCCATTCGCACGAACGTCTAAAGCGATCCCCACGCAGTTGTCGAGGTCTTCTCAAGTACGTCTGTGACCATTTACCCTCCGACATTCTTGGAACAGATTCGAGGAACTCAGAACTAACCGTTGATGTTTACCTCGCATTCCTCTGACAGGCCACAGCATTTGTCCAGAAGATGAGTAGTCGAACTTTGCATCCAGTAACAGCAGACAGCGCGATTCAGTCAGGAGTCCCGGCGATCCCAACCGTTTCGTTTCAGGCTTCGAACCAGCAGGCTGCGTCAATCCGAGAATATGCCCCGGCAAGGACAGATGTTCGTAGCGTGCTGGACCCCGACGTCCTTCCTGCGAACTCCGTAATGATTCCGACTGCTTCTATGAAGAGACGTTTTCGGGACTCTGATCGACCAGGAGTTCCGACCGGTACAACGATTTCTGCGA
>JASCIV010000068.1:0-55453 GCA_030374735.1 Gracilaria caudata
AAGACTGTGCACGACTCCCCTGGTCCCCTCGAGGGTAACCACGTAGACGCCTGGGTCCAGACCAACAACTTCAGCCGCACTAAGCACGTGGGTGTGGCTCACGTGTCGAAGAGTAACGTGCCATTGCAAAAGGTGCTTCTGCGCATCGCGAAAGTCTCGAATGCGCCATGGGAGGCGGCCGTGTCGCTCGAAGCGGTGAGCCATCCGACGAAAGTACTCCCAATATGTGCTCGGGCTGCGGAAATCAAGCAGTTCGAGACCGTTGCAAATTGCCGCCTGTATGCACAAATCATACCCGTCTCGGAAGCGAACTTCTCCCCAGCGCGGCTCGCGATAACGCGGCGTAACGGAGCTCGGCTCACGCGAACGGGAGTGGGTAAGCAAGAGCCTCCGCCGGTGGCGGCCCATGCGACAACACTACGTAACGATCTGGAGAGCTTCGGCGACTCGAATTTGCGAACCAAATACGAAGTGGGAATCGTCTGTAACCTCGTGGCATCTCGGAGTAGAGTCGGTATCGAAACAGAGGGTGTAAAGCAGTATTGGCCATTCTCTACCGACTTCGTCGTTTACGCCAATGAAACAAACTTCGTCTTTGTCCCAGAAGACCGACTGCATGTTCCAACTATCGACCGGAGTGCGAAGATCATAGTCGACTCGGTCTCCAGTGGATTCCGTGAGACCGAGGTGAAACATTGTCATAGCGGAGAGCTTCTGGTCGGACGAAGCTTCGAGAAACACGACAACCTGAGGTCCGACGAGTCGAACCAACTCGGAGCGGAAGATCGCGACTTCCTGCACCGGATTGGTAAAGGTGACGATATAAGCTGGGCAACGAACATGCAAAGACAGATCGACGTGGAGTTGAGAGATGTCGTCCCGGTCGTGACACAGGTGTATAAGATCGCCTCGCTCTTCGCGCTCGCGCCTTGTGGGCTTCATTCGCGAAATGTGCATCCGACGGCAAATGGAGGCTTGTGTCTTCTTCGCCTTTGCCCTTTGCTGCTATTTCGCCATCGCATTCCGACCTGCAACGACGTTCGACCAAGAATCTGTGACTGTTGTATGCACCCGGGCTGAAACCGGACTTGCGCCGGTCAACGAGCCACTCTGCGCAAACGCCGCTACAAGCTAAAAACGATGACGCTATGCAACGCAGCGCGGACGCAAGGGAAAGGCGGTGGAGTTTTCGGAAGCCGTGGAGAGACAGGCGCGACGAGAGAAGGGTGGAGGATTTAAAACGGGAGCGAAAGAGGCGCGGTTGGGGCGGGCAGCTTATGAGCACGATGGGGAACATCGTCGCCCGGAGGAAAGTCTAAAATTTCGAATCACTTTGCAGCGCTGCACTGTGCCTACAGTTAAACCCTGAAGATTGGCCCAAGCCACGGTTGCGCGGGGTAAGGGGGCGTGTGAGTCACGTGTGGTGCGTGCTGCAGCATATGTGGCTCGGAGCTCACTTAACCCTGTCCCCCGTCGTCGCGAGTGCGACAGAGGAGGAGGGGGCAGCATCAAGAAGTAAACAAAAGGAGGGGTAGCTGGCCCCTGTCGCTTTGGGCAGCTTTCAGTATGCATTGCATTCAAGTGGTTTCTGCCTTGGCTGATTGGAGTTCCGCTTGGGCATTATTTGCCAGGAAGAAACCGTACAGAATTTTTCTGTTCAAGAAAACAGGGCACCCCTCGATACCAGCAAGGCAAGAAAGCCTACTGACCCAAAGCTTGACAATTATTAAAATACCTGTAGAGTGGAATCGGAGATGCTAGAGGCTGGGATGGAAACTTTCAGCTTCGTATCTGACACGTGGGTCTTATTGGGTACAGCGCCATAGATCTTCTGCCTTGATGGCAAGGTAATGAGGGCTAGTTCTTGATGTTCTGTTGTGCGACGGGAACCGGGAAATGAGTTAATCTTCGTGAATATGAAATGTCGCAGTCTGGTTTGTAACGAAGCCTTGGGTACCTTCCTCTTGATCGTAAAGTTTTTTGTCTTTTCTTGAGAAACCCGCAACATCTAGGTATCAACATTTCCACTGAAGTCTCAGGAGAATGAGAGAAACGTTACAATTTCATCTCACAAAAGAAACCAAGCTCATATTGGCACTGTTGGATAGCGGCTCTGACATTTGTGGGACGATTCGAGCTGGAGGACACTGCGTCGGACTGGTCAACGAGAGGAATGTTCCACCAGGGGTGGTCCTCCCCGCTGGTCTCGAATGGAACACAGAATCTATTAAAATTCAAGATGTCGAAGCTGAATCTATCGAAACTGACTGTCTGGGACTCGTGGCGTTACGGTATTGCGGGACCTTGTGCATATCTGCGAGCGATATTGACACTATAGTCCGTGACGTTACAGAGTGTGATATGCTTATGTTGGACGACAGACTTATTGATGAGGAATCTGTTGGAGACGTCATAACCAGTTCAACAACGAAGGAGATTTGCGAGGTTAATCTTTACGCGTCCTGCCGGGAATTGGACACAGCAAAAGGCGTTTCGTTCAATATGGTAAATGGAAATGGAGGGCATGCCACAGTTCATTTCGATTGTTTAGCTTATTGTTCGCTCAACGACTCTAAACGTCAAATACTCGATCTTATCGGCGACTCTTTGAGACGAGTTCTCTCTGCGACGTTCGCTGTGTCCGACGAAGGGCAAGTGTCTGTGACACATCACCGCGTACTAGGGGGAGGACTAGCAGTTACCTTTGTATCTGCCTTCGACGAAGATGAGCAATCAAGAGAATCAACACTGCGTAGAAAGGCGGTTCATAACTCATTGATGCTACCAACGGACCGCCCGATGTTTACACGAATCTGTCGAGCATTTGCAGGGTCAAGTGAATTTTCGGACGGTGGATGTGCAGGGCGTCTTACAAACGTTCACAATGGCATCAACTCCCATACACTCGGAGACCAAGGCGTGTCTGTGCACATGATGCATGGCACTTACCTGTATTGTCATTATATGCAAGACAAGTTCAATGACTCTGGGTGGGGATGTGCTTACAGGTCTCTACAAACCATTTTGAGTTGGTGCGCATTCGAGCGCTACATAGAGTTTGAGGATGGGAAGCTTCCTACTCATAGACATATTCAACAAGCCCTAGTAGACGTCGGTGACAAGGCTGCAACTTTCGTCGGATCCAAAGAATGGATCGGAGCAAATGAAGTGTGCTACGCTCTGGAAAAGTTAACAGGAGTGTCAAGCAAGATATTGCATGTGAGCAGTGGAGCTGAGATGGAAAGCAAAGGCCGGGAGCTCGCTCAGCACTTTGACAAACATGGCAGTCCAGTGATGGTAGGTGGCGGAGTTCTAGCATGGACAATCCTCGGTGTAGCCAGAGATTCTCGTACGGGTGAGACGAAGTTCTTGATTCTTGACCCACACTACAAAGGTCGTGATGACCTGAAAACTATCCAAGGTAAGAAATGGGTCGCGTGGAAGGGAGGGGATGCGTTTGTCCAGAACACGTTTTACAACTTGTGCATGCCGCAACGACCTTCGTCCGTGTAGCAGGTTTCATAGGTTTCTCTTTTACGAAAGGGAGTGAAGATTATTGAAATGTGGGTGGAACCGAAAAAAGTTGTCTACGTACATACCAGGCTTTACTTCCATCTAATCCAAGGCATGCAACGGATGCAGACCGCATGCATGACTCGGTTGAGGGGCGTACAAACCGACATATCATTATTAACTCCTGTAAAGTTAGTAACTTTTCAAAGTTGGATCACCGTGAACAAGTTCACAAATGAGTTTGAAAAAAGAGTAAACACGAAAAGGTGAGAGTGACGGACTACGTTACATGTAGTAAGCGCTTGCATGGTGCACCTATGCGCGGTTATCAGACTTTGATGTTAGAAGACCATAGAAATGCATCTCATGCGTACAGCACGATGACGTTCGACGTTCGGAAGGGCTTAGGTCTGAGATTGTTGGACATGCTTGGGATGTGTACTATGACCTGGTGATGATGGTGGGGAATGCGCATCGCTACCGAGGTCAGGCGAAGCACGTGGAACAGAATGACTGTATGTGCCTCGTAACTTAGCAAACGGCACGCCATCAAAACGCATCATGATTTCTCTAGCATCCTCTATGTCCTCGATGACTGCAGGAGCTTCAACGGCGTACGCATGTATAGTAAACACGCTGGTTGTATTTGAGCAAGGCGGCCAGTAATATCCTTCCCGCGAGAATACGTTGGCACGTTGAACGGCGCCATGTGGCATTAGTGATGGATTTACGGAAGCATTAGCCGGAATGTGATCATCTTCACCAGGTCCAATAGGAATATCCGTAACAAACCAATGTACAGGATCTACTGGAGAGTCATGCAGGGCGCCAGGATGAGAGAAGAGAATGACGAGATTGGTAGCTGAGGGAGGCGCGTCTTGCCAGCCAAGAGGGATTGAAATAGGATGACCATCAGGAGCATGGCAACCGTACTCCAATGGAATGACGCCGCCATCCGGCCAAGCAGAGAAGATCTCCAGTCTCGGAGAGTTTTGGTTGGCGACCATGGCAGTAAAGCCAGTAGTCATTACAAGAAACACGATGCCGGTGACCACAAAAACGGCGAAACCCAGAATGGTGGTATCAGCAATACGTTGACGTAACTGCGAGATCTCCATCTGAGTATGATCCAGGTAAGGACCTTGCGAACACTCGCTCTGGGACGAGTCCGTGATCAAATGAACAGTCTGCAAAGGATCGGAAACTCTCAACGTTCTGCGCTCGCGGTATCCATCCATGCCCGGACTGCCAGGCACGACGCGTGCCACGGCGCCATACGGATAGTCGGTAGAAGGCGACGTAGGCGGGGTCGGAGACTCGTACGCAGACGGCGTGGAGGCATTATGATCGATGTGCGGCGGCGCGAGTGGGATGCGCTCGGACGGTAAGAGCAATGGTGAGCGCACGGGTGGCCGTAACGGAGGAGAGTCGTCGTCCATGTCGGCGCGCACTCGGCAGGTGCCAATTCAAAGAGCGACGGTGACGAAGGCGGCAGCGGCGAGCACAAAACGTGATAAGCAACTCGCAACGCGCATTTACGAGCAGCGGGCGCGCGAGGTGCGAACCATTTGAAGCGATGCGCTGATGTGGTGGCGACCGCAGCGCAGCGCCATTCGCGAGGGACAATCACAAAAACGCCGCCGCGCGCACAACACGCGCATCAGAGATGATAGCACACATCAGGCGCCTCCACGCTCGGCGTGTTCTATCGGTGCCTTCTCGGGCCACACCGGCAATCTCACGCCCTCGATCCAAGCCCATGTCCTCAGAGCGCCCGCCACCGCCACGCCAGTCGCCACGCGCATCGCCACCGACGCGCCACGCGCGCGCGCAGCGACGTACGCGCCGGCGCCCGCGGCGGCGGTGGTAGCGTAGATCTCGGCACGCGAATGCAGGATTCGAACCTTTCTTCCACAAAGCACGTCACGCACAACGCCGCCAAATGTGGCGGTGGCCATGCCACATAGCACAATCACAGCGGCAGGAACGCGCGCTCGAACGCCGTTCATGGCACCAATGACACAGAAGGAAGCCACTCCAATGGTGTCGCCGATGAACTCCACCACATTCTCTTCGCGAGAGGCTGGCGGCGCGCTGGCACTATACGCTGCGAACGTTGCGGCGGTGGTAGCGATGCATAGATATAAATACTCCACTTCCTCCGTCCAGAACGGACGTTTTGCAAGAATAACGGCGTCGCGAATAGTGCCGCCGCCCACGGCGGTGATGGTTCCCACCATGGTGGCGCCCAACACATCCATGCCACCTGCGGCCGCAAGAAGTGCGCCGGAATGAGCGAACGAAACCGTGCCGATATAGTCTCCCAAGCGCAACAATCCGAGTGTGCTGCTGTTTGCATAACGTGGAAGTGAGTCCATTGGAAATGATCGCGCGGCCTCAGATTGCGCGGAGCTGGCGCTTACCGTACTGGCAGCACGCGACGACGACTTGGAAGACGACTGGGGTGACGACGACGTGCTGCACAACACGCGTGCAGGCGGCGAACGCCGCGCATGGACATGGCGGCCCACGGCGCGAGCAGCAAGTCGGAGAGAGCTCATCACGGGCACGGCAGCAAGCTAAAGAACAGCCGCGGTGGTGGCACAGACTGCGACCCCAACGACTGGCGACGATGCTTCGAAGCTTCCATCGCGGCAGGGGTAGCGTTTATGCCTCAACAACGATTCGTTGTCAACGATGCGCCAGTACGCATGTGCACGACAACGCAGGCAGGCACGGGCGGAGCATTGGCGCCACACACGCTCTGTCACTGGCAGTTCCCTTTCGACACCTTCGCCGCGTGGCCACGTGTTTCACTCGCGCGCTTCGCTCCTCCGCCAACCGAAACGCTATGATGCAAGTGCAACGTGCACCTCCCGCGCCATCCGCTCCCTCCCCACTTCAGCACATCCTTTTCTGTCGAACGCACCGACCTTGCTGTTCCACTCTCCTCGTCCTTCTCATCACTCGTTCATCCCCATCTCTTCGCTTCCTCGTTCGCAGTTCTCCGCAATGTCCACGCCTGCCAATGTGCAGAACCAATCCGACCTGCTCACGCATTCCATAAATGACCTTCTCCGCGTGTTCGACCTCTTCGACCTCAGCAAGGACAAGCGCATGGACTTTAACGAACTCCACCAAGTCGTGCGCCTCACCGGACAGAATCCGCCGGGCATTGAGACCGTGAAACAATGTCTACGACAAGCCTGCCGACTCGAGCCGGACGACCCAGTGCCAACCTCCATCGACTTCAATCAATTCCTCGACTTCTTCGCTGTGTACAAGCTCGACACGGGCGACGTCGAGAACGATGAAATTTTTCAGGTGCTTGACGAGGATCAATCTGGTACCATTTCTGCTGAAGAGTTAGCAAAGGTGATGAATGTATTCGGCGTCACCATTACCATGGACGAGGCTTTAGCAATGACCGATGTTGCCGATGAGTACAACCCGGCGCCCGCTGTTCTGCGCAAGGACCACATTGACGTAAATGACTTCTCCAAGATCATGACGCGCCTCAATCGCTTCGAGCACGAAGAACGGACCTCTACAGAATGACATCGCGCGTTAGCTCTGAGCCTATTTTCACTTGCACTCGCTTTTCGAAGCCCCATTGTTAGATAGCACAAGTCATTTGCATCTCTGTAGCCTTAGATTTCGTTGCTATGCATTTCTACCCACGCTGCTTTCATAAACGAGTTATGATAAGACCCAAGTTTTATTATCCACAAATTATTCACATAAAGTCTTATGCTTCTTATGCTCGGCTTTGAAACTTAACAGCCGCATCCGTTCGCGTGCATCCCGTGCACGCGCCTTTCTTTCCCAATGTACAAGTCAGCTGTGCAAATCTCATCCCGACTGATACTTTCCCTCTTAGAGCGCATGGCTAGCAAACTATGCCCTTGCCCGCATCTACTGTTCAAGTCCTGTTCTACTCCTCTTCACTAACAACTCACCCCCGCCATATGGTTCTTCCTGTCCAGGAAGCCCATGACTGCCCACATCTGTCCCATCACGCCCCTGCCTTCGGCTGTAGGCCTTGCCTTGAGAACCAGAGTCAAACGACGTCGGATTCAGAAGGTTTGCCACACTTGCGACAGCTTCAACGCGATGCCGCTCTTCCCCAGTGATTGAGTTACCTTCATAGCAGCCTTGATGGATCTCTGAATCTTTGTTCTGCATCATACTCTTGTCGTTTCCGATAGGAAGGCCATGACCACTTCTCAGAGATGCTTGCAATTCGCGTTCAGCGGCTCCGTGACTGTTAAGAACCATCTCGAGTCTCTGCGCAGAAGCCTTGATTCTCTTTACTTTAAAGGTATTTGCAGGGTTCACGAGAGGGATTATCTCCCTTGAGCTGTCACTGCTGGACGTGTTCACAGGCACGTTTTGCCCGTCATACGAAGATCGGTTGTGCACTTCCAAAGAAGGCTCCTCATTACTGCCGTGTAGCCTCAAAGCGGGGTTTGAAGGTTGTGACAGTGGTGAACTTCTTCTCACACCGTCTCCACAATTCGCAAAAGCACCGGTGTCCAGCATTCCACGAGTATCCTTGGCCTCGAGAACTTCGCTTTCGTGCTCTTCATTCTCTTCCTTGAAATCCCCCTTTCGCGTGAATTCGCTTTCGTTTGAATGCAATCCGCCAACAGGGAACTCATTGATCTCTCCTGCAATACATCGCTCTCGAGCATTTGAGTCAAGCTGATGTACATCAGTGTCCTTGTCGTATAGACCTGTGATCACTGGGCGATCAGGGTGTGCACCTTCATCATCACGACCACTATAAGCTCCACGCCCGGTACTATTTCCAGGGCTTTGATTCTCAGGAAATCTCAAGTTGTCCACTGATCTATTCAAGTTGTTAGAGTGGAGATTCTCTCTCTTCGTGCGCTGGGAACTGCTTGAAGCGCCCCGTTCTCTTCTGTGACAGAGTAAATGTCCTGGTCTGTCGCTCTCCACGATGTCGCCGAGCTGACTGTTCTTGATCTTTTCGTCACGAGTGAAGGCACCGTAATGTTGGCCTTGATGCTGACGTTCTTGATCCGTTGACGGCGACCGGGCACGTTCAGGCACATAACAGTCCTGTGATTCTTCGTCGAGTCGAACCTGCAAGTCAATTCCCTGCTGTGCATCTGAAAGAGCCAGCGTATGACTATCGTCACGTGCTTCGTCATCCTCCGAATGATCGACATCGGGGTTGACTAGGCTGAATGGATGATGTGAAGGGAGCTGATCATCTTCATCATTTCCATGGTACAAATTGGTTTCGTTGGGGTCAGTGTGTGGATGGCTAATATGCTCGTCATCTGCTTCATCATCGTCGTTATCCAGAACCTCGCGAGGCACTTCTACTTGGTGCATTGAATCCTCATTGTGAATACACTCTCCTGTTTGCACAAGTGCCTGGGGTTGATCACTAATGCCCATGTGTATATTTGCACCACTGTGGTCTAAGCTGTTGCGATTCATGTCTTCATCGTCTTGGCTAAAATGACTACCCGACTGAGGAGAACTCTGGCCTTGGTGTGTATCAGCACCGCCTTGTCTCGAACCAAACTGCCCTTCATTTCCAGAAGCACGCAGATAGTGTTCCTGGTCATCTTCTGGCTGATGGTGGGTAAAGCGGTTTTCTGAGTTTGACGAGCGCAAGTTGTGCATGTCGTCATCAAGTGGTTGACTGATATTATTTCGAGGATGACCACGCGGGCCCAATTCATTGCCTCGCAAGTGGCGCTGCTCAGGCTGTTCGGTATGGCTGGTGTCTGGCTTGTTGTTCTGCACACCCTCGTCGAGTACTTGACGACTGAGCCTTGGGAGATTAACATCTCGCTGAGTATCGGCGCGCGGCTCCCGGCATACTAAGCGCGTGTAACGAGAACCCAGATCTTGGCCAGGATTTTCACTGTTTGGAATGGGGTACATTTCATTTGCCGGCTCGCTGGCATTGCTCTCCTTTGATGAATGAATAGACCGAAAATGGCGTGAATCGGTCATAGCATGCTGGGCTACTGGTTGATGACGGTCTGCGTGTCCTTGCAGAATCGATGTACCGACAAGCCTTACCGGTTGGAGTCTTTCGTCACGATTCATCCCGAGGGAGCGCTGATTTGCAGTTACCGTGGTTGGCCTTTCGCGAGCGATATGTAGAGCTGAAGAGGCATAGGTAGGTGAAACGGTATCGAAGTGTGGCGATTGTGACGTAGCCAGTGATTGTAACGCACTTGTGTGATGTATTACTTCCGGGGCCCTGTGATCTGCCCGATTGCCAAGGGTATGCTGGACATGAGGTAGTGTCCTGTCTTCGAGGGATCTCCCAAGGCCAGTGTCATGTGGCGCATTTCCAACAAGCAAAGAAACATTGTTGGGAGTTACTGAAGATCTGTATTCCATCCGCTGTGTAAGCGACGGAGGCCTCGATTCGGCAGCGGGGTTTCTTTGCATTTCGGGAGGAGAGTGCAAATGAAATCCAGACAGACCCGAACTGCGGACAGCATCACTCGAGCCTTGAAACGGGCGAGATCGAGTCATTTGGGGGTAAGTAAACACGGGAAGGTTTTCAGAATGAAGAGTTTGTGGGAGGTTATGTGTCCTTCTTATGTCAGCCATAGGAGGTACGATATCCGGTGCGAGCCGCTTTGGATTCAACAGAGACCTTTGAGGGTGAGTTGGGTGGACTTGGATGGCTGGCAGACTGGGAAACGTGAGTTTCTCGGAGACACGAGGTGTTTGCCCAACTGAAGACCCAGGCGTTGAGCGCAGGGCGATCGGAAGCGGCGGCTCTGGACGTACGGACGATACGGAAACACGTGGGATAGTAGTTGTTACTGGGGTAGACTGCAACACATTTGAAGCGGCGGAACGAGTGCGTGGCTTGTCTGAAGTCTTGTTGGTTTTGGACAGATTACGCCATTTGTCTTTGAGGTCTACGCTAATTCGCACCGGGTTGAACAGATTAGCATTCTCTCGCAAGATAACGGCCCAACGACCCTCACCATATTTCCGTACACCGCAGCGAAGCGCCTCGACTTCCTCCGGAGTCCATTTGATGCGCTTTTGACGTTTGGCCTTGTTTTGGCTCACATTGGGGCGGGTCGAAGCATTGGCTGACACAAAGTCGCGAAGCACAGTGTCCAGACTTGTACCAAGCCCCTGCTGTTCAAACTGAGCTCGAGCTCGCTCTCGCTTCTTCTTTGCAACAGCAGCGGCTCGACGGGCAAGCGAGATAGATTCGCCACGGGCTGCATGCGAGGCGGTTGGCGGCTTGCGGGTGCGAGGAAGGTGAGCGAGACGGGGCGGTTGGTGCGAGTCGTGGTCGGATTTGGGTGGTTGGGCTGAAGGTTGTGAGGAAGATGGCGGGCGTTCGGTTGAGCGCGCATCCGGGGGGATGGTGGAGGCGCTCATGTATGTGTGTGGACAGGCTAGAAGCGTATGACGTGGGGGGGTATGGCGGTGTGGAAACCTAAACAGCTTGTGTGCATGGCCTCAGCGATCTCGATGCTACCAGTAATGAGCGCGCACACAAAGCGCTTTACCCTAAACCGTTCGTGGCAGGGCGTTTGGTCGAGTGCTCGTGCTCGGGCAGGGGGCTGCAGTGGCAGTGGTGGTGAAGGCGACGTGCGAACTGGAGGCGAGGCCCGATTGGCGACGGGGAGTGAGAGGAGGACCCGCGGGGGCAGGCCGGGGCCAGGAGGTGAAGGGACGTGTTCGTGGCTCTACTGTAGACAGCTGTCAGTGGGGTTTACAGGTTGGGCTGAGGGGTTGTGGGCGATGACAGAGATTGCGGAGATATCTGAAGTAGGATATGATAGACGAGTTCGAGGCTTTAGATACTGGAGTCCCGCCACAAAGTGAGGTGCACTGCGGCTGGAAGAAAGACGACGTTGGCACAGTATCAGCGCGAAACGTGTTGGACGAGAGAGACTCGCAGCCGCTGGCAGCGCAACTGATTTGCCGCGGTCGGCGCGCGTGCGCGCGCTGGCGGTCCGCGTCTCGCCGCAGGCACCGCCGGTGCGGATGACGTGCGCGCTGCGCGCTGCTCGGCGCGCGGCATTGATTTAGGCGCTGGGAGCGCGACACGTGGCCAGCGCCGGGCCTGTGCGTCTTCCATTTGGACACCGCCGCCGCCGCCAGCGTGCCAACGCTGGCTGTGCACCACTGCCTGCCGTCTGCTGTCGCCGCCTTCGCCAATTGCGCGCGAGCACTTCTTCATCAACGCACGCCGCCCGTTGCGAGCCGCGCGTGGTCGCCTATCCCCCCTCCCTCCTTTCCCCCCCGTGTCGCCCACTCTCCTTCCCCCTCTCTCCCGCGCGCGCCGTTTCTCTCCCCCCGCTCTTGTCTTGCATTTGACCCTCCCCAGCTGCCCTGCACTGCAGACCTCGCCCTCGGCTACCACTACTTCTGCCGCTGAAACGACATCCCATTCCCCCCTCTTGCGTAGCAGTCCTCCCTTTTTCCACCCCTCCACGCGTCTCCCCTTACCACCGCCGCGAAGCATGCCGAGACAATCAGGAGCCACCTCTGTTCTTGCGATGCCGCGTCTTCCGCACACGCGCGAGCCCCCCACACCCACCTCCTCATCTTCCGGGCCATCCATGGACGCAGTGGGCTACGCCGGCGCCTGGCTCACCCCGCCGCACCCTTCTTGCTCTGCAGCCGTTCCTCGTGGCCACACTCCTGGATTTGCAAATCTCGGCAACACCTGCTTCCTCAACGCCGCCCTGCAGTGCTTGCTCCATACCCCGCTTACTACTCTGCTACTCTCCAGCGCGCACCACGATAACTTTTCCCCACACAGCAAGCGCTTCTGTGTCTTCTGCTCGCTCAAGGCGCTTGCGCGACAACTTCATGCCACGCCCACCCCACGCGTCGTCGCACCCAGCGCCTTCGCCGATAACGCGCGTCTCGTTTGCGCGGCTTTCAGACATGGTCGACAGGAGGACGCCCACGAGTTTGTGCGAGCGCTGCTAGACGGAATGACCCGAGCCCAGGTCTTTGGCTGCGCATTTGGTCGCGCCGGCGGCGCCGCCGTCGCCTGGCAACGCGAAATGAACGCCGACGTGCATCGACTTTTTGGCGGCGTGTTGCAGTCATGTGTACAATGTACTGACTGTGACTTCAAGTCCATAACCACCGAGCCGTTCTTAGACTTGTCGCTTGAGATTTCAAGAGTCTCATCAGTTGAACGCGCGCTCGATCGATTTTGCGCGGTTGAAACCTTACAAGGCGATAACCGCTACAGATGCGAAGGCTGCCGATCTCTTGTTAACGCGCATAAGAGATTTTCCGTGCGACGCGCCCCCAACGTTCTAACTCTGCATCTTAAGCGCTTTGACCGCACACGAAAGGACTCGCGCTTCATATCTTTCCCAGAAACTCTGGACCTTGCCCCGTACATGTACGGCAGACCGAGGGAGGCTACTGCCAAGTACAGATTGAGCGCTCTTCTCATTCACCAGGGTACCTCACGCCAGTTCGGACATTACTTTGCTTACGTACGCACAGCAAATGGCACTTGGTGCCTCAAGGACGATTCCACGACAAGAGGCGCGGACTTGTCGACCGTGATGAAGCAGAAGGCTTATCTCCTCTTTTACACCAGGGTGGAAGACCCAGTCCGGCCGAAGGCCAAAAAATCACAACGAAATCCAGTTTCTGTTGCTCGTAAGGAAACTAACGGTAATGCAACGCCATCTACACGAGTCACTAAAACCGCGAGAAGACATGCGATGGACGCCAAACCCCAGACTTCAAATAATACTTCTCAGCAGAACGGTCGGATTGGAAGCACACCAACGAAGCACCTACAGTCGCGATCTCCGAATGATGTGCCTGAACTTAACTCGTTAGCGACACCTGTTGCGGTAGTCAAGGACGAAGACAGGGAAATAGAACTATCTGAGGAAAGTTCTGATGAGGAAGAAGTCATCATGCGAAAGAGAAGCAAATCACATATGACAAACAAGACCCGGTCCTCTGAGAGTTCAGATGATCGCTCGTCTAGAAAGAGCGATGGCCCGAAGCATATGAGGGCTGCGGTCACGGAAAACGCGAAGCGAATTCTGCGATCTCCCGTGAAAGCCCTTGCGAGTTTGGCCGGTTCTCGAAGACTATCTGACGACAAAACCGGAAAGGCGGAGGAAAGTGGGATGCGTCGACTTCTGGGACCAGGTAGAAGACGTTCCGAGAGCACCATGAAGTCCTCTCCAGGGGAAGCAGTGACGCCAGGTGGGAACAAGGCTGAGAGGACGACGAAGTCGTCCTCTCTGGTCGAGCCTGTGACCAAGGCCTTTACTGCGCGAAAGGTTTCGGTACTTTCGTACAAGCGAATCGAGGACCGGGCGAAGAAGGCAAAGCCTGGTCCAGAAGATGGGGACAGGAAGCCGTCAAACGAATCGTCTGAAGCCCTTGCCATTGGGAGAAGTCCGGTTCAGAAACGATTTGACCGTCGAGTAGCTACAGCAGTGGAAGGTTTCCCTGGGAAGAAGAAGTCTCCGGCTGATGGAAAGGAGCAACGGAGGTTCTTCAGCACGCTCCGCAGGGAAAGCAAGCTTGCTGCTAAACAAGCAACGAGATCGAGTCAGGGAAGCGACGAGGAGACGATACCTTCTGATCCGACATCTTCCGCGGACGATGACGAGCAACGAGCCGCCGATCTTTCGCCCTCGCAGGGAAAGCAATCCCAGGGGTCCGTGCACAGCACTCCTCGCCGGACTTCATCGCAAGAAGTTCTAATTGCGGGTGGCTCAAAGGTACAGACGGTGATGAGGCGTGTATTTGGGCTTTCCCCGCTTACCAATCGCGGGGACAAGAAGAGAGGTGCCGCGAGTACCTCGGGAGCTGGTCAGAACAGACAATCACCTGAAGGACAGAAAGGAAGCCCTGGGTCTGACGGTGCCAAGGAAGTTAAGGGCTCCCCAGCGAGACCAGAAGGTCGTAGTAAGCTGCAGTTCAGAACAAATACCGCAGTTGCTACGCCGGAGCGTCCCCATATACCGAGTCCACGGCCACGCTTGGGCAACTCTTCGCTGTTCAGTGCCGAAGGTGTTGACACTTGGGATGATGCAAGTACTGCGCCAGAAGAGAAACCTGAGGACAGTGTGAGGAGCTTTGCCAGGTCTAAGATAGTGAAACGACGTCGCGCTAATGACTCCCTCGATGCCGAGTATGACCGTGGGAAGCAGAAAAAGGCACGCCAGAAATTCAGTCCGGTTGCGAACGGAAAGGGACGGAATGTATTCGATGCGTTCGTAGAACGGAAACGGTAACTTTGGAAGAGGATGCCACAAGGTACTGGGGAAAAACGTGTTTGTGAAGCATCATGCTGTGGCGATCACCGGACGAAGAGCTCGTGTAGGGGAATGGTTTTTTTTTTTTTGTTTTCACGCCTGTAGGATTATCATTTTTTCCGCCAATCCGATGTTCGTTCATAATCTGTGGATCCTTCCGACTCGAAGCGCGACCTGGATGCTGGACGCTCAGGAGTCCTGAGTCAGGACCTCATGTAATCTAGGCCCACGATTTTCTTTGCCGAACTTGCTCATAATTGTATAGTGGTCGTTTGTGTTGCTGCGGCACGCCTTGGTTTTGAGGCAAACTAATGAACTAAACATTCAATATATTTTCATCCAAAAGGGCTGTTCATTTGCCGATGCGTCTCCTTCACATCCGATGCATGATTTTGTAACTTGCAACGCAGAGAGCTTGAACAGAGCTTGACATAGTTGTATGTCTCTTGCTTCTTTCATGCTCACGACGTCCCGAACATGGAGCATTGATTATGGAACCGTAATAGCGACTTCACCACTACACTTTTTGAACAGACTATTCGTTTTCGCGTTTTCACAGTCCTTAAACTCTCAGTTATCCTAGTCTGTATTAGATTTTCGCTGTTGCTTGGCAGCCATTCTCGCGGCATCCATTCTGGACTTTGGAGGAGTGAAACCAAGTAGTCTGGGGATATTAGCCTTAATACCCATTGTGGAAAGCGTGTAGATAAACCCGAAGGAACATTGGTAATAGTCGTCTCCCTTCAATCCCCGGAATGAGAGAGGCTGAATTAACTTGATTGGCATGAAAGGCAGACGAGCTACCACATGCCCGGTCCATGACGCCGCTACCATGCGGTACAGGAAGAGAAAAGCAACTCCGATGAGTATGTTGCTTCGCAGCTTTAAGCCGTCCATCTTTTGACTGGCTTGCTTGAGCTCCTCTTCTAATCGATCCACTGCCTTTTCATGTGACTTGCGCTTTTCTACTGACACAATCTTTCGATCCTCCTTGTCAACTGCGCAAAGACGTTGTTCAGAGTTAGTTCAGTATGTGAAGAAGCGCTGACAGAGAACGGAAAAAACGGGGCACTTACGCTTTTTGTTTAACTCTCGTACTCTTTCGCAGGCTCGAACATAAGCGTCTGTGTTGTAAACTAGAACATAAGAGAACACTGGCGTTCATATACACGGTGGTTAGAAAATGTGAGCAGGACCGCAATCGATGAACGGAGGTTACATACGCTCAGCCAGAAGCGTGGAGAGCGAAACAACTCCCACGACCATAAAAGCACCGTAAGCGTCTGCAAGTGTCATTTCGCTAGTTGGGGGATGCGAAAGCGACTGCTGACTTATTTGGGTAATACGCAACAATGACGTTGATTTCGAAAAGATTCAAGCTCGGTTGCAGAGGCTGGAGTGTTAGCCAGATCCCAAGTGTCAAGGGCTGCCGCTGCGGCTGCCGCTGCTGCTGCTGGTCGGTTGAAACCGTCGCCCAAAGTACCGTCGTAGCTAAGATAGCAGATAACGCTATTAACACGGCTGGCTTCCAAAGCTCGCAGGTCTTCGTCACCTGCTGCTTGCACGTGGTCGGTCTTGAGGTATGGCACTGTACCAAGGGTAGGAGTGTAAGGAAGATGAATTATTTTGGCTTACAGAAACAGCAATGATGGCTCGTGTCGCAGTGCTCCCGTACCGAGTCAATCAACGTCAAGTTGCTGCTGTTGATTAGGGGACGTAGCCAATATCAACCGTACTAATAAAGCAGAGCTCCAATTCTTCACGGGTATCGTCTTCCTGACGCAGACCTATAATCCATCACGTTCGCGGGGTTCTTCTGCGTACTGACTATGACGAATTCCTTCGTCCGCTCCACTTTTCTGCTTGTGGCGGCTTTGGCTGCTGTGGTCATCGTCTTTGCCGACGAAGCTGCGAAGGACCTTGGGCCCGTCATTGGCATTGATCTGGGAACAACGTATTCCTGTGTCGGTGTGCTTGAGAACGGAAATGTCGAAATCATTCCGAATGATCAGGGAAATCGAATCACGCCCAGTTATGTGGCGTTTGCAGATCAGACCTCGGAGCGTCTCGTTGGGGATGCTGCGAAGAATCAGGCCGCTGCCAACCCGCTCAACACCGTGTTTGATGTTAAGCGTCTGATCGGTCGTCGTTACAGTGAGCCAACTGTTCAGCGGGATAAGAAGCTGCTTCCTTTCCGCATCATAGCAAAAGATGAGAAACCGCATGTGGAAGTCAGTCTCAACGGCGACAGCAAAGTCTTTGCCCCTGAAGAGATATCAGCTATGGTACTTGCAAAGCTGAAGAAAACAGCTGAAGACTACCTTGGCAGGAAAGTTTCTCGTGCTGTAGTGACTGTTCCCGCTTATTTCAATGATGCTCAGCGATCTGCCACTCGTGATGCAGGCGTCATCGCTGGTTTGGATGTACTTCGTATCATTAATGAGCCCACAGCAGCCGCTTTGGCATATGGCCTCGACAAAACGAACGAAGAAGATGAAAAAAACATTCTCGTTTTTGATCTTGGAGGAGGAACATTCGATGTTACTCTTCTTACCATTGACAAGGGCGTCTTTGAGGTTTTGGCCACTAATGGAGATACCCATCTGGGAGGAGAAGACTTTGACCAGAGACTCATGGAGTACTTTGTCAACCTGTGGAAACGAAAGCATGGTGATGACATGAGCAAGGACAAGAGAGCCCTCGGAAAGCTTCGTCGTGAAGTGGAGAAGGCCAAGCGTGAATTGTCATCAAAGACCCAGGTTCGAGTTGAGATTGAGGCATTGTTCCAAGGCCAAGATTTGTCAGAAACTCTTACCAGAGCGAGGTTTGAACAACTCAACGACGACCTCTTCAAGAAGACACTAAAGCCAGTGGCGAAGGTTCTGAAGGATGCCGGAGTGAGCAAGGCTGAAGTTCAAGAAATAGTTCTCGTTGGAGGATCTACCAGAATTCCGAAGATCAAAGAGCTCGTGAGAGAGTATTTTGATGACAAGGAACCGCATACTGATATCAACCCTGACGAGGCTATTGCGTACGGTGCGGCGATTCAGGCTGGTATTCTATCTGGTGATAGTGATATCATGAAGAAGAATCTTGTGTTGCTTGATGTAACCCCGCTTTCCCTCGGCATTGAGACTCTTGGCGGTGTAATGAGCAAGATCATCAAACGAAACACTGTCGTGCCCACCAAGAAGAGTGAGTCTTTCACAACTACTGTTGACAACCAGAACACAATCGCTGTTCATGTATATGAAGGAGAGCGAGCTATGACCAAGGATTGCCATCTTTTGGGTCAATTTGACCTCACAGGTATTCCGCCAGCCCCTAAGGGTCAACCACAAATCATCGTCACTTTTGACATCGATGAGAATGGAATTGTCAAGGTAACTGCGGAAGACAAGGGTTCCAAGAATAAGAAAGAGATCACCATTGAAGATCGGAATTCAGGTCGACTCTCTGCTGAGGATATCGAGCGAATGGTTCGAGAAGCCGAGGAGTACGCCGATGAGGATGCAGCTGTCTCTGCGAAGGTTGATGCGAAACAGGAACTTGAGTCATATATTATCAGTCTGCGAAAGAAGATTGAATCTATGGGTGCTCAAATTGCGTCCGATGACAAAACTGACATGGAGAGCAGTATTGCTGACGCCGAGAAGTTTGTCGGTGAAATTGATTTCTCATCCACTGAGGTAGATACAATTGAAGAACGGCGAAAGGCCCTGGAAGAACAAGCCATTCCTTTACTGGGAGACGACGCTGGATACAGGGCAAAGGATGAGCTATAGCAAGAAACCCTGCCTTCGTATAAAAATCTCAGCTTCATAACACGGCATTGCCGCATCCTAGACCTGGGAGATTGCCGATGGGCTTCGATTAAACGGTGTAATGTATCTAATTGGGTTGTTTAACTTGCATCGGAAAGTCTGCATCGAGGGCTTTGCCGGGTTTCAGGAATCAAAATACGTGAACGCGAAGTCGTTCGGAGACTCAAACGCGTGAGGCGAAATCGAACTCGTTTGTAGAAATGAACACAGCGTTTGTAAAGCGATAAACATCTAGCTTGACCCTCTCATGCAGAAATCTTGAACATCTGCTATATCGGCATAGAATTCCCCAGCCTTTACGGTTCTTTTATTCTTGAACTGAGTGCCGAACTCGTCAATGTTGCAATAAGATATCATCTTAGCAAATATCGCTGGATTGTGGAAGTTTTTGTTCTTCCTTATCATCTTCGTGAAGTTTGGGGCCTTATCACTCCGCGACGAACCTTTTCTCACCGACAAAATCCACTCTTCTAATCTGGTACCTCCAATGGTTATACTTCTCGTGTTGTTGTGGGTTTCTGAAGATGGCCAAATTTGTTCACCTTTGACAGTTTGCCCGAGAATAGATGAATTTCCATCGAACAAATCGTTCTTGAGAGAGTCGCCCGACTTGTTGTGTGGTGTCTTGGAGACATTCAGTACTTCGAAGTCGCCGCTGCTGTTATCGCTCTCATGACTGTTGTCACTCTCGTACTCCGGAGAAGAAGACTCGGACTTTCTCCGCGAACCCATATACTCTTGTTCCACGAACGACGTGTTCCCAGGAAAAGCGCGCAGATCCAGTCCTCCTCCCTGTCCTCAACAAAGTGCAGCGTCTGCGAACAGATGCCTTTGTTGAGAAGGAACTAATGGAAAATCATGAAAAGGCATTTAATTTTCTTAGTACAAGGGAAGGTTAGCGTTCTACCCTTCGTACTTGCGTACCGCATTGTGTACGACACGGGTGTCTACGGTTGTATCTACCTTCGTAGTAAGCGGATGCGAGAGCTTTTCTCGTGAGTCGGATTCGAGCAGTTAGATTACCTTCGTTCAATAATTTCGAATCGAGTGATTGCGAGAGCAGCCGGAAACATGAAAAGCATTGCATCGAAAAGGGACCCAAACTCGTATGTGTACCGCCATCAGTCTATGGCTCTAATTATGCACAACCGCCGCTGGTCGTCGATTTACTCCAGCTTGCGCGGAGGTTCGCCCGAATGTTTGAGAAGGATAAGCAGACCACCTACTGCAGCACTAGTGAGCACAACTTTTCAGCTTTTCCATCTCTTGCTTATAACCGTTTCGCCATAGAGGTGCTGTCATGAGTGGTCCCCAGCAAAACCCAATCAACAACAGTGGCCCTTCACCGGAAGAGCAATTTTCTAAAGTGCACAGACTTGCCAAATGCTTGCGGAGGTGGGTAGCATATGAAGAACACGACAGGCATATGTTTTACGCACACGAAATTGTCTCCGCTGCCATTAAGATTGGACACTACCCCTCGGCCGTGAACGAGATAATGAACTATCTGCAGGGTTCTCCTAGAAGCTTTGTGAAACTTCTTCTATCACTATATGCTCTGTCTTCTAAAACAGGAACTGAATGGCAAAAAATTGGACAAACGCTGAATGACTTTTATGACCCTCGACCCTTCCACGCAAAGAAGTACACATGGCAACTTCAGACGCCGGTAAAACCACTTGACCTTGTTTGCAGGTGTGTTGAAAATGACATCGATCATCTGAAAGATGAGCTAAAACAACAAATAGAAATGTTTGAGAAGCTTAAGGAAACTGCCCTCCATTATCAAAAAATAGTAAAGATCGCAACACCATCGGGGTTCCGTAAGGGATGGGGCGCGTCAGAAGGTCCGATGTTCAACGTAGTCGAAGACGCAAAGCAAGAGTGCTTCGAAAGAATATATCAACGCACAAGGGAACTATTTCGGTATGAGGATGAATCAACTCATTTCTATCATGCTTTCAAGCTTGTGGAGTTGTTTTCTGGAATTATTGAGAGGAACGCAAATGTGCTAACTGAGCGTGCGAAGAAAAAGAGAGCAAGTGGCACGGCGGACATGCTCGAGGCACTGACGAAGAGTTACGTGCAACCCTTGGAGGATATCCTGCGTCTTTCCCAAACACACGAGCGTATCACACTCGTTCTGAAAGACGCTGCTTTTTCAGAGTCAACCCAAACGGTACTTTCTCGGGCTTTGAACAACATGGCCAGGAATCCACTTGATCTCGACTACGAACAGGCAGAGGGGAATATAATTCCATCCTGCATGGGCAAGTTAATGCTTGGACCTCATGTGTACAAGTTAATGAGGGCTCGCAAAGTCATAGCAGATAATGTGAAACATGCGATGATCAAAAACGGGCTGTGGAAGAAGTACATTTTGGAAGCTACGGAGATTGTTGGTGAGCTTTGAGTTTCATGAGGGTACAGAGGAATGGCATCAGTTTCTCACAAGGCCTCGTCTCAGTAACAATGTACGCCACCGCTTCTTCTGACGTTTCCGTCTAGCGACCTGTTAAACGATAGAAGTGGTGTTACGCAGCAGCCAAAACCCTTGGAGCAGAAATTTTAGGAGTTTTCTTTTTGATGAAAAGTTTCCACTATCGTGGTGGAGTTAAACATAATCGATGTGACCTTTTTGTTTGTGGAGGTGTGAAAGAGCTGTATATATTACAGGCCCTCTCAGCTTTTTTCGTGGCTTAAAGGGCGACCTGGTGAGCGATACGACATGTATTCCTCCGCGAATGCTTATCGACATGTTTGATCAGAAACACATCCCGAAACCAGCCAGGGGCTCGTCAGTCTTCGTCTCGTTTCATATCTTGACGCTTAATAGCGAATCTAAATGCTAAGATGGGTAACGACAATAGGTGTCGAACGTTATTTCGAATGGTAGTTAGTGTCACTATGAGATGCTCAAGAACGACAGCCTTCGTTATAATAAGATAAAAGGTTACCAAATTCAATATGCCTTCATGTCCTTAGAAAGCATTAAATCAATTTTTATACGCGGAGGACCAAGGTGAGAAAGAGGGCTTGTTATCCCATGAGTGGCATTTATATACACTGCTAAAAGCACAGTGCAAAGCACGACGGTAGCTTTCTTTCCTACGTAAAGTTAGACTGGTCAACTGTTTGTATCATACTGGGTGCCGTCAAAGTCCGAACCAAAAAGCAGGAAGGTCTGGAAGGTAGCGCCGTAGCAACCTGTACGTGTAGTTATAATGAATGTGAAGAAAGGTCATCATGATCATCATGATGATGATGACCGATGGGGTCTGAATTTCAAGGCTTGTACAGTGTAAAACGTACCGTCGCACACGTAGGTGTACGTGTACGGCGGTACAAGGTGAGACACTGTAATCGCCAAGATTTGGTATTTGTCAAGAGCATTAAAATTAAATCATTCAGCGGAATCTTTGGTCCAGGGTGTGGTCGCTGATGTGACTCATTTGTGTCCTTCTCCCTTGCGAGGGACTCTATTGCGTTCAAGACAGTCGCACAAAGCGCCCAAGTTGTAGCAAGAAAATCGTTTTCGACATCAACAGTGATCGCCGTACATATACGAGCAGGGAGAGGTCTTGTCTTCAATCGTTTCCCGCGACGTCGACACAGTGCAAACAGCTACAGCTTTTTATCAACAACAAATCACGAAACCCTGAATCGGGAGAGGCTTGGTTCTAATTTTTATCAACTCAGGCAAAGCAGGAAGGCCTCTTCAGCAACATATAAACCACGGCACGGTAAGATCTTCTCGAATTTCTCTTCACTCTCACTACCGCGTTTTTCGCTTTAACCGTTAGCCACAGAACAACTCGCGATGAAGCTATCCAAACTACGCGTCCCCGAATTGCGGAAACGTCTCAAGGCCCTTGGACTTGATGAGAAAGGCAATCGACCTGTCCTAATCAAACGATTACGTGAGGCGCTCCTGGTTGAACAAAACGCTAAGGGTAGCCGTGAAAAACAGGCTGATCCCCAATTTAAGGATGACGAGCAGCCAGCAACAGCCGGCGAGAATCCTGCTGATTCTAAAACCCAGCAGCCCGCACCAGACCGTAACGACTCTGCAGAAGGACGGCCGAGCATGGAGAGAACATATAAGCGCAAGCTGGAGGACGACATTCGGCCAGAAGACCACAGCCCAAAACGCCGGTATAAGGCAAACACCAATGGCCACACGAGTTCTTCGGCCACTCAGGTTACTCGACAGATTTCCTCTCCACCTCGGCGTCAATACCGATCGAAGAAGGTCGCGGACGAAAGTGGTGTCCAAGACAAGCAACAAGTCGATCGTGCTCCTCCTGTCCAAGAACAGCCGTCGACGCGTTCAGAACCAGCCAAACGAGGTGAGGCAGACTCGCCCACTTCCCCGCAAGATGGAAAAAACGGCGTGAAGAATCTTGACAAGGAATCAATTGGAGTTTCGGTTACGACAGGACGACCCAGTGAGAATGGGTCGTCAACCAGGATTGCTAAGGCTGCCGAACCGAAGTCGACGGGCAATCTGCAGGACACCGAAGATGCAGCTTCACTTGAACGCATTCGTCGAAGGAAGGAGCGATTTGGGATTGTCATCAAAGAAGCAGCGGGTGGGGATCCCACTGATGAAGAAGCAGTCCGGAGGAGACGTGCTCGCTTTGGTACCATTACCGTCATGAGTAATTCGGCGAAGATTTCGAAAGCTGCCAAGCAAGAGCATGACGAAGCTGCATTACGTCGCCGTGCGGAAAAATTTGGGATGAATGGCGTGAAACGGGGCCCGACCGACACTGCTTTGCCCAAGGACGAAGTTGAGAAACGGCTCAAGCGACAGAAAAGGTTTCAAAGCGTTTCCTGATTCGATTGCCTTGATCCCGGTGCCTATTTTCTTATTCCGATTGAATCGATGCAAGCTTGAGAGCGATACAAGGGATTACGACTGCCGTGCCTAAGGGCACAACTCACTGATATCATTAGGATCAATTGCTTGCATAGTTGCTCTATTTATTGGCTTTCCTTCTTACTGTACTTCTATTCGAGGCGAAGAACCGCAAAAACAGCGCTCGCGCAAAACGGGGACGATCTTGTAGATGGAGCAGGTTCATCCAGTCATGTATGTAGTCGCTTCATCAGATACTTGGAAATGTAAACAAGTCTCAGAGTAATGGTAAGCATCGTAGCTTACTAAGAGGCACCTTAAAGATAGCGTGCAACGCGACTTTCGTTTATTGAAGTAACAATCATTTCTTCGCCTTCTCTGCTTCCTCAGCTGCCTTCTGAGCAGCTTTCTTCTTACGAATTCCGTCGTACTTCTGGTTGGTGCGCTCAATACGCAATGACCTGTACGCAAACTTGGCCTTGTCTTCATTGGTAATCGTTCTAACTTCAACAGAAGAACTCTTGGGTTGGATAGGCATGAGTTTGCCCGTAAGTTGGGCTGCAACAGCCAAATCCTCCTTTGTGGCCTCGCCAGCCTTTGGCTTGGCAGCATTCTTCGGGAAAAGAATGAGCTTTGACTTGTATTCCTTCAAACGTTGCACATTCTCTTGCATCGAGTCCACGGAGCGATTCTTGCGGCGCGGATCGACGGCAATTCCGATTGTCGACGCAAACTTGTACGGAATACCGGCCTCCTTGAGTTCCTCCACAGAGAAGCCACGTCCTAACCTGACACGCATGTTGTACTTGTTAGTGGTGCAGGTTACGATCGGACGGAGTGGACCATCGACCGGACGCGGAGCGAGCTTGGCAGCTTTGATAGTCCGGGCCCTGCGGCGACGGCGCTTGCGCATGGGCTGGTCGAACCAAGTGCGCACGCGCGTATCCCACTCCTTGTGGAAATGAATGTTCGGAATGACATTATTGTGCTTCATGACGGAGAAGTTTCCGTCGTTCTACGACTGCGAACGGATGAAGAAGGAGGCGGATGCAATGATCCCGGTCTCCAGTCGACAAAAATGGGCTTGTCGATTATGATCGAGACAAGGTAGGCGCGAGGAACTGGGTGCAGTGCGACGCCGGTCGGCGTCCGATAAGCTATCATCCTCAATGTGGACTTCGTTGCACCGTGGCAACGTGTGTGCGCTGGCGAAAGGGGTGAAGCTCACGTGTTGTGCAAAGGAGCACTCTCCGTCCACACAGCCCGCACAAAAATCAAAACGGCATTAAGATAACGTCGTACCGCGCGTGTTCCCCGCCAATCTAGAGCTAACATACCTTCGTACTTCGCGTTGGGGGCGTAAAGTGCCCGTCCATCCATGTTGCATTTCTGGAGCAACACAAAGCAATCCCATTCCCCGAGAATCATCCTCATGATTGCAAAACGACGCACCTCACTACATATGGATCCAGTGGTAGCTGACTAATTGGCCTGCACAACGAAGCGACGAGCAGCTGAGGCAGAAAGCAAAGGTTTAAAGTGTCAGTAGCGAAGCTTTAACCATCTAGGAATCTTATCACAAGGAAAATAGAACTATTCGCAGCCAAATTCTTCAGTGCGACGAAGATTATTTCTCCTAAAGCTTTACACGTATGGGACAATGAAGCACACGCAGAGTTGCTACTGAATTGTAGCTGTCGAGCAAACATCTATTTGCGAAAAGTTATGAGACGGTTGTGACAGGATCTGCCTGAATCAGATGCTGGGTTATACCCTTCCTGATTGAGTACAATGTAGAGTAGTTCCGAAACTGCTCCGAGCCGTGAATTTTTCTGAGGGAAGCTCAGTATCGAATGTAATCTAAAAGAAGAGCCCCTTGTAGACGTATGGAGGATAAAGAGATTTTTGTATAGCTGGAGATAAGCAATATCTCAAAAGATGGCAAAGGAGTTCTCATTTGTGCTTCATTTTGTTTCAAAACTGGCGGAGAATATACAGCTTCGATACATCGTTGGATAAATTATCCACGCTAACCGCAGTGGATCCAATGCGATGCAAGACAGCATGGTACCCTTCGTACATACCATGCTGTCTTGCCAGGAAATGATCGTTAAAAGTATGATATACTTCGGAAGGAAGGTTTAGGAACACAAGCATCAGTCACTGATCAGTGCTCACAGTAACTTCACCACCTCCGTGGCGTCGGTCGCGGTCAATTAATTTAATCATTGGATATTACGCTCCAAACGTGTAGTAGAGTTTGTTGCTACAGAGTCGCAAATTGCTCGGAATGCGGGCTCAGATTTCTTCCAAAATTCATGATCGCTTTGGCCCGTTCTGTACCAACCATTTTAAGGCGAACTCGTCGTCGCCCATTCAATGCATTGACATCGCCCGGCGATTCCCACCTCATAAGCCACGCTGAGCCAGCCGTCGGCATCCATACCGAAGTCTTCTGAGTGAAGCCGATCGCCCATCCCTATCCCTCTCAACACTCCGATCTCCGCGTCTTCCACAATGGTCGCGAACATATGGAAAAGCGTCGGTCTTGGAGGCGCGCTTGCGTCGCCCGCCTTCACCATGGTCGCCGAGCGGCATAAATCTGTCAAGGACGCCGCTGACACTCCCAACTGTGGCGCCCCCAAGGTGCTAGCCGCCGCCCCGAAGGAGGAGTTCAATGCGAAGAAGTTCCTCGCCGATCTTGCGGCTGGTGGAACTGCCGGCGGTATCTCGAAGACCATTGTGGCCCCCATTGAACGAGTCAAGCTCTTGCTTCAGACTCAGGACGCGAACCCCCTTATCAAGTCCGGCGAGATCCCGAGGTACACTGGTATAATCAACTGCTTTACTCGTGTTGCGCGTGAACAGGGAATCGGATCGTTCTGGAGAGGTAATCTTGCTAATGTGATTCGTTATTTTCCGACTCAGGCCTTTAACTTTGCGTTCAAGGATACCATCAAGAAGCAGTTCCCCAAGTACGATCCCAAGAAAGAATTCGGCAAGTTTGCCATGGCTAATGTTGCCGCCGGTGGCGCTGCTGGTGCCTGCTCACTTCTCATCGTTTATCCTTTGGATTTCGCAAGAACTCGTCTTGCAGCCGATGTCGGCAAGGGTGCGAGCAGGGAGTTCACTGGTCTTGTAGATTGTCTACGAAAGGTTGCCGTGAGAGGAGGTCCGCTTGCCCTGTACCAAGGATTTGGTGTGTCTGTCCAAGGTATTATCGTGTACCGTGGTGCCTATTTCGGTCTTTATGACACCGCCAAGGGTCTTCTTTTCGAGGATGAGAAGAAGGCTAATGTTTTCGCCAAGTGGGCTGTCGCTCAGGCTGTGACCTCTCTCTCAGGCCTCATCTCGTATCCGTTCGACACTGTCCGTCGTCGTCTAATGATGCAGTCTGGTGGTAAGGAAAAAATGTACAACGGTACCCTCGATGCCTGGAGAAAGATCCTCGTCAACGAAGGTCTCGGTGCCTTCTTCAAGGGCTCGCTCTCCAACATCCTTCGTGGTGCTGGTGGTGCTCTTGTCCTCGTCATGTATGATGAACTGAAGAAGATCATTGACAAGCGAATGTAAACGCTTGAGCGTGCGAGATTCACTGTGCACAGGTAGCGTCGTAGGTTAACCGTAGATGAGCCGTACAATACAATAAACCAGGCGCGATTTGTTTTCTGATACAAACCGCAGTGACCTAGCAAAAGATCGCTCACCGTGAGTGTTGCCTACGACGGACGGGCGCTACATTACGCCAGAATGCGAACTGGGGGAATTGGGAGGTTTTAGGTGATTATACAAGCCTTATGTATTTCTAGGTATCCTGACGTGGTGCAGGTGAGGGGTTTGGAACAAGACACATCTTTCTGCGTTTCGTATATCTATCTTTTGTCGTGGAAGTAGAATGTTCGCCTCGCTCACCACTAAATCTTTGGGAGGATGTTCGGCACAAGGATTAATAAGGATGCACCACAAAGAGAAACGTTTCGAATCGACGCGCCGCGGGACTTCGAAATGTTTGCTTCTGTGAGGATTCCCGTTTCTTACTGCAGACATGTCTGTATTTGGCTGAATCAGAATTTTACCCTGGCCCTTCCTTCTGTTCAGATAGCGACTAAATTGATCATGGGCGATAAAGGGTAGTCTTTGCCCGAAGTTAAGAAAACACTGTTGCACTTCAAGTCGACTTCACGTCTCCCACGTTAGCCCGATTACCGTGCCCGTTCCCATCAGATCTCGGTAGGTAACTGTTTCCACGTCCCTTTCCACGAAATAATCCACGACCGCGCCCGCGCCCACGCCCACGTCCTCGACCGCGATATCCCCCACGCCCTCTGCGAGCCCCACGGCCCCTAAAACTCAAAGCGGCCCCACTCGTTGACTTCTCAGGCTCATTGCTCAAGTGATTGCTGCTCGATTCGTTGGTAGCTGATTCAACGTTTGATGACGAAGCTGTTGTCACATTGGAGGTCACTTGAGATCCTTTTGATGCGGCCCCATCCTCCTTTAGATTGTTTGTGTCGATGAAGTAGATCTCGTTTGAATCTTTAACCGGTGCTGTCCGATCCATGCTCCTTCTCGCATGTGTGTTGTTTTTAGCGTTTCGATGTGGTTTCCGAAAGGCAGTGCTGCTGTCATCGATACGCGCATCAGTGGTCTTCCCAACGTGATGACCATCCCCATCATTTCTGCATTCCGTTGCGCCGCTTGTTGAAGAAATACTGATAACACCAGCACTGTTAGGCTTTGAAGTTTGCGTTGTGCTCTTCTCCTGAACTTCATTCTGTTGCCGGTCTTTGGAATGCAAATCATCACGATTTCCGTTCGCTCCTACGTACGAATCTCTTGAATCGGAAACCAACTTGATGTTGACCGATTTCCGATCTTCCTCCTCGCTTTTGGACGTTTCTCTTTTGGAAAGCCCACCTTGGTGCTGTCTTCTACCCCTTGATCCTGATTTCCTGGGCTTGCGCGCATTTATGAGAGGGTCTTGCGCCTTCCGGCTTAGCGCCGCCCCTCCGGACTCCGAACGAGTAGGCTTCTTTGTCTGTCTCTTCTCATTGACACCATCTTGCGACGTTTCTCCCTCTGCATTCAATAGTGCACGTTGTTCCTTTCCGGAGCGCTTTTCAACAGCAGATTCCAATTGCGTTGTCGTCACGATCTCCGAAGTCTTACTTGAGCCTACCGGCCCCACTACTAACTCAATTTCACCTGAAACCGAAGAATGCTTCCCCATCAGTGGCGTACTAGACATTTTGTCGTGTTCCACGACATCCGGCTTTGCCACGTTGAGCATATCTTTATCCGTATCATGATTTCCAGATTGCAAGTCTTCGCTAGAGCCCTGCAGGATCTTCTCAGTGCTTCCCAGTATTCCGCGCTTGGATTTCCTGGAGTGTCGATAAGCCTTTCGGGAACGTGATCTTAAAGAATTGCCATGCTTCTCCGTACGAATTAGACTGGAGGGACCATTCTTTGTAGTAATGTTGTCCGTATCTTGGCTTTTGCCAACCGCATCAAAGCTTTCTGGTCGATCTGTAGGAGGAACCATTTCCCGGTAAGTGGGATCCCGATTCTCTGTAGAGACGTCCTCATCCGGAGATGTACTTGCAGCTTTCCACCAATGAGCCGGTACGTGTTCTGTATGCCTTTCAGACGGAGTCCATTGCTTGTTCTCGGACCAGGCATTTGAAACGTCCCCATACGACGTCGACGGTCCAGATGGCGGGCAGGAGCGCAAAACAGGTACTACCGGAACTGATGGAAGAAGCGGAGCACCGACAAGAGGAAACGCTGCCGGTTGATTCAAGAAAGCTCGAGTAATCTCGTCAAAAGAAGTGGGGGGTGACGTTCTACTGCCCTTTGCCCAGGCCCTTGATTCCTCACCGTCGTCTTCTTCAAAAGGTTTTTGTTGAACTCTTTCCTCCGTACTTCCTCGCGTTTGCTTTCTGTTGACTTCTGCAGGACCGGATCTCTTATCGATGTTCACTGCAAATTCATCTGACTCGCTTGAAAACTCTCGACGGCTTCGACGGGCAAATTCGGACTTACCTCCACGCCCACGACGCGCTACCCCTCTGCTGCGTTCGAAATCTGATCTCATATTCTGATTCGAGTCGTGAACAGTGTGTGCAACATTCCCATTTTGAGCAAGAACATACCCTTGACCTTCCTTCCCAGGATCTCTTCTGGTACTAGGCTTCATTAAAACCTTCACATTCCCGCCCAATGTGGGAGGAATTGTAACGGAGTCATCCTTGTAAGCACTAGAGGTTGCCAAACGATTCACAGATGAAGGAACATAAGGATGCTCAAGTCCACTAGGCAAACTTTCGCGCGATATCGTTCTCTTCACTGACATCAGCGCTATATCAGACCCCTTGCGTGCATGTTCAGACTGATTGGATCTTTCTGGGTGAGAATTAGTTCCCAGCACCTCCGTTGATTTTGATGAGCTTGAAGGTGCAATGTGTACACCCAAAGAATCGCCGGATAGTTGTCCCGTACGACTTCCCGTCTTCGTCGCCTTCGCTGCTTGTTGTGCTGCTTCCGCTCGTATCTGTGCAGTGACAGGAGAAATAACGTTTTGCTGCCTCTTTGCATCATTCGCCTTCGGAGCCCACGGAGCAGGGCGTAAAGGGGGCGGCGCCACTCGACGTTGAGGGACCTGTCTGAGTGTTTCTTCTCGAAGAGGCAAGGGTTGTTGTGGCCTCGAAATCAACGGATTTTCGGCATGATGAAATTCCTGGGTTTCTTCATCACGATGAAGATGGCTAACCTTACCTGATGTTGATACGTGCCCCTGGTTCGAAGTGGACTCCAAGGAAACCGTGGTGGGTTGTCTCGTGCCATTTTCCTGTCTGGTACTATTGGGGACTTTGAGGTTCAGTGGAGGAGTCGAGTTTCCCACATCAGCCGAAGAGTCTCGTTTCGATGCCTCTCGTTTCACGCGTGAGCCCTGTGATGAGTTCGGACCAGCCTTCCGCGAATAAACTCGTCTGCCCCTTCGCCGATCACCGTAAACTGCTCGATTTATGATCAGCTCGATAACGGAACGCACAGCATCCCTAGTTTCTGCCTTTTTTCGCCTTCTATCCAGCCATTCCCCGCGAGTTTCATTTTCGGTAGGTCCATCATAATCCGATCTTTCTGCATAAGCCTTCCGGCGTCTTCCATACGAATTGTACTCATGAACCCTCGAGTCTTGAGGAGAGTAACGATGCGCACGCTCACGACGAGACGGGCTGCTGCGGCGACGCTCGTAACCGTTGCTTGTTGTTTCCAAGGATCGAGAGGATGAACGAAGTCGTCCTGCTGGGGAAGATGCAGGGAAAGCATTGGCACCTGGAGCCTCGGCAGAGGCACGAGATGCAACTGTAGATCTGTAGTTGCGCCGTGAAGAATGCTGAGTAGGAACTGAAGTCGAAGGCGGGGAAGTTCGGGCAGGAGTTCGGTCTGATGCAGAATCCTGGAACGAGGGTGCAGCCGAAAGCGAATCCTTGACGTCTGAGGCTTTCAAAGAAGCCTGGCCATCTCCCTCTTCCGTAGAGAAGACTCCTCCCGAGCTGCCTCGACCCTGTACGGGAGAAACAAAGCTGCTGGTTCCTGTCGATACGGGTTGCTCCGTCTCCTCACGCGAGCGTTGCAAGACAACGGGACGCGAGCTTTGATGTTCCGGTACCGGGGATGCATTCCGTGGTCTCGAACCAGTGTCCCGCCTCTCCGCCTTCCCAGAGAGGTCGGACGGAGGCGTGATGTGAACTGGAGTGCGTCGTGATACAGCTGGATCAGCGCAGCGAGACCCCAGTCTCCCAGAATCGGCTTGTTCATCCGCTCGGCGACGCTCTTCTTTTAACCGGAGCCTCTCTTCAAGCTCCCGTAGTTTCTTAGCAGCGCGTTCTTTCTGAATTCTCTCCCGCTCAGCTTCTGCCTTTCGCCGAGCTTCCTGAGCCATTTCCGCTTTCGTCTTCATGATGTTCTTTTGCTCCTCTAGAAGCTTCAAATCAATACCGACCGAAGCTGATCCAGGTGGAAGTTCATTCTCACGCATTCGCGCCGTTGGACGTCCTCTTGAGTCGCTTAACCTCTCCATTTGTTGCAGCTTGATTGCATGAGCCCAGTGCGCAGCTGGAGGTGGAACTACGTTTCTCCTCTGCGGCCCATGACCCGGTATTATACGCGGAGTAACAGGTACTGGGGAGTGTGGTAGCGACGGAGTAGTACGAGGGGGGGGCGGTGGAACGTCAGGAATATTCACTTCGGGTAAAGAAACTTCTGCCGTAAAGTCCATTCCATTGTCATCCTCTGCCCAATCGTCCTCCTCGACGACAGGCTTCGCAGAAGCAGTGGTCGGGGATGTAGAAGGCTTTGCTAGAACTGGTTCAGGCCTGTCGTCACTGTCTTTCCCAGCTTTCGCTTCTTCAGTTTTCTTGGTGCTCTTTGTAGCATTTCCCAGCGGAGGGAGGCTGGGACGGGAGAGTTCGGGGAAGTCGGGTTGTGTGCGCACTCGCAATCCGGCACCGCCCCAGGCGGTTTTGGAGCCCGATGATCTCTCATCATGTTTCTCCTCTTCACGGGCCTCTTCGATTGCGTCAGCACGGGGACTAGCCCATTTTGCACCGGCACCGGCAATACCACCTCCTGCTCCGTCCCCACCTGCTTCACGACGCAGGGATGGTAAGTTGAAGGGCAGTGGGGCTTTAGGAAATCGTCGAGTTGGACCTAGATAGGATTGACGCTTCATCAGGGGACTGGAAACAACAAATTTATTTTGCCGCTTGGTTACTTGAATCCCGGAGGACTTTGTCAACGATGGAGAAATTTCCCCACCGTCGAGTAACAACAACACAGCGGCGGAGTCCGTGGTCGTGTCGACGAAGTCTACCTTTGTACAGCTGACAAATGGCTACATACTAAAAACTGGAAAACAAGAAAAATTGATCCGCATACTGTATCCTTTGCTTCGCTAGCTACTCGAAAGACTGTCAAGAATCATTTCGAAAGGCGCCTTTCTGTCCGAAAAATGGAATATATTGACACGCGCTTCCGAAATACAAAATGTGTTATTTCTTGTTTTTCCATAAAAAATTGCCCCCGTCGTGAGTTGGACGAATGATGGCGAAGCGTGGAATGCGCCGCCATAACTGGGTTGCCCCACTGCGGCCCACGCACATTCTCCAGTTGCGGTCGGTACCGATGGATAACCCGTTCAAACTGCCGCATTATACACATTCCTTGTGGGATGATGTGTCAGGGATGCAGGGTGAAGGATAAAACCCTCTTCATGCGACCCACGACGGCGTATCTATTGGGCTTGTGCACGATACAATGCGACGACCTTCCGACAAGACAATGTACTGTCCTTTATTGAAGCCACAGAAGTCACCCGGTGCGTAATGAACATCAAAGTGAGCCGATAAAAGAAGGCAAGCGACAGAAGGAAGATACCGAACGAGATTAAAGTTACTTGACTACCTTCTCGCACTATCTGCAACCTCTTAACTCAAATACTGATTTCTGCGTCTGTAGAGGACGTGTTTTGTAACGCATGGTTACTCGGGAATGTCAGAACCATCCAATGCGATTTGACATATGCAACAATCGGGGCGATTTGTTAGTCCATTTGCAGACCCATACCTGTAGCTGTCTCGCATTTTTGCTTAATCTATAATCTAAGCGCAGAACCCTGCTTGGTGATGCGCCTGAGCGAAAGACGTCTTGGGCCTCTACGATCTACCATTGTGTAGCTCATTTTTCTTTTGAACTGAAATCAGCTACTGACGATTGACGACGTTTCTGGAGGGCTTCACCGGTCAGCATCGCAGTCGCACCAAAGAAGTAACTCTGGACACCCTACGGAAGCTTAGTAAATGAGTTTATGTACAACTGTTTTGCCATTAGAGATATTAGTTAGTAGTAATGCTACACGATATCAAATTTCCCAATCTTCCTCGTTCTCTCAAACATATTGTGGTGATTAGTAAAGAACGAACCCGAAGCTTGCTGATGACCACAAGTTTCCCAATTACCTATGATTGCTGTACAGCGAGATGAAGAAGCGAATCAAGTTAAAACCGGTAGGACTTCGTTATCACTTTCCACGTTCTCTGTCTTTGCGCTCACGGCGCCCCACTTGTTGTTTCAGCAAGGCATCCCTCTCGGCGTCGTAACCAACCGCAAACCACGGATGTCGCTTTACCTTCGATAGCGAGTAACGTTTCTTTGGATTCTTTTGCATAAGACGTTCCATCAGGTCCCTGGCACCATCCGACACATATTCCGGGTAATCTACAACACCTGCATTAACCTTGTCCAATAGAACGTCGTCATCCTCATCGTAAAACGGTTGCTTTCCGGTTAGCATTACGTAAAGAATAATACCGCAGCTCCACGCGTCGTTCTTTCTACCGTCATAGTGCGTCTGATCACCGTTCCATACCTCTGGCGCACAGTAGTGAGGAGAGCCACAATTTGTTTTCAGCATGTGAGAGCCGTAGTCCTTCATTGCGCTGAAGCCGAAATCTGTTATCTTCAGTTCTCCATTCTCACCGAGTAACAAGTTTTCGGGTTTGAGATCGCGGTGATAAATACCTCTGTGGTGGCAGTAGTGGACAGCGTCGATTAGCTGATGAAAATACTTGCGGGCTACTTCCTCAGGTTGTCGCCCGTTTTTAACAATGCTTTCAAATAGTTCTCCGCCTCTAACGAGTTCCATGACCAGAAAAACCCGCTTTGGTGAATAAAGCACATCACTGAGGGCGACGATGTTGTGATGGTCCAAAGCTTTCATTATCGCAATCTCACGCTTGATATCCACATTTGCCTGAGCCTCATCTTGCAACACTTCCTTCTTCACTATCTTCACAGCAAACTGCTCGCCTGTGTCGCAGTTGACAGCCAGTTTTACCAGGCCGTAATTTCCCCTACCGAGCGTAGCTCCAAGTTCATAGGGTCCAACCCGAACCATTGCCTTTCAGCGGCAGCGAAAACCGTAAAAACTTTGTGCGAGAATACACGAGCTTGCAAACACAACTTCGGCAGGAATTCGGTTCTTCCTTGTCCTCGAAAGTGCCTAGAGTTCTCCGGATTGAAGCACGTAGATATTTCGTTAGAAGGAATATAGTAGATACCAGAGGAATGGTGGTAACCAGATACTCTATCGCTCTCCGGCACAGACCGGTGCGAGCGAAGATGGCGTCAGATGGCGGCTCTGAAAGCCTCAGAGCGGCTGACCATCGTATCCTGGGTATAACAGCCCAAAATGAAACGTGACGGAGCGAGGTAGCATCCGGCACGTTGCACCACGATCCAGCAATGTGCGTTCGCCACGTGTCCACCAGTGGCATTGTTGAGTGCTACTGCGCGATTGGCTATCTGCTCAACTGCAAATTATGCATCGATCGAACGGTCGCGTGTGTAACGATTCTGCACCGTGAAAAATCGCTCAGGTCAACGTCCCACGCACGCGAGCATTGGCGTTCACACATCGGGACACGTCCGTTTGATTTCTTTCCCGCCCTGCTCCACCGGGTGCTCCGTTCGGCTCTGTTTGGGTGCATCAGCTTGAATTTTGCTTCACCTCGCTTCTGCTCTCAGATTGCAGCTGCACGCGTTGTGTCCGACGTCGTGAGTCCCACGAAAGCTAAAGGCAAGCAGCTTCCTTTGAGACTCAGCAGCGCCCAGAAATGCACATACGTGCAAATTGCCAAAGGCTTGCGTTGATGTGATCAATCAAGTGATGAACAACCAAAGCGCTGAAGGATATCAGCTGGAACCCCTACTCCAATGCAGTAGACTAGAAATATCTGTAGCAACCAAAAATTGAATAACAGCGGCTTTTAAAGATGCAGTTTCAGTGGTGTTCAAAATCTTCTCGAAAACGGTATAGGATATCATGTAGAACCTATATCCAAACTTGGAGGTACACAAGAAATCGCGGAATGTCAGTAGTACCACATTACTAAAGAAATGAGAGCAGGGGTATAATGCAATGTATTGCTATTGCAATATATTGCAATATAAAATAAATATTTTATATTGCAAGGGACTTGACAGATGCAATTAATATCGCAGCTTCATTTTGTATTGTTAAACGTATTGAGCTACGTTTTATATTGCACTCGATATTGCTTTATGCGAGAATTCACAACAGTGTCACACTATCACACCCTTCTCGATATGATAGTATGATACGGAACAAAACCTTGCAGCCGACCGCGCCTTATTTAGAGTAGGAGATAAGATGCAATATGCCTTGCGCTACGTTAGAAGTGACCAGCGTTTGCGTGTAAAATATTTCACATAAAAAATGTAAGGCACTGTTAAGGGTATAAACTTGGTCTTGAAATTCTTGGTATTCAAGTCTTCAAAGAATATAGCAAGATACCAAAACAAAAAAACATGAATGCTTAAGAGCCAAAACAACAGCACCAACTACCGTCAGAACAGGTTCACGTCATTTCTGGAGAAAATGACGCGTGTCGTGAAAACTCTTACACTGTGCTGACAACCGGACAATTGCGAGAGTACAAGCCTAAAGAGAAAATGCTCAGATTGAACGTAACTGAGTTAAAAATAGAGGAGAGTGGGACAAGACCAATATATGGCGATGTGGCAAGCAAAAATTGGCACCCGTTGGCGAAACTAAAGTAAGAAACAGGCAGAAAACTAATTCACCAAGCCAACCCCTGCACCCAGTGAAGACATTCAACAACAGACGTCCGCGTTTAATGCCAAATATTTGCAAACTACCTAAACCAAACGACGAACGCTAGAGATTGAATGTGATACCCGAGCTAAAAATTCCAGCGACAACTTACATGGCAACTTTGGATATAAAGCAACAAGATCAGCAGACGGAGAAAGCACCACCTGCAGCGTAGGAAAATTTTGAGGGAGTAGATCAAAGAAAACAGAAAAGAAGGGATAATGAATGAGGGAGAGAGAAAGGGCGAAAACGTTTACCGAATAAAGACTAGATGCGAATAGTTGCAAGGCTGTTTGTAGTTGTTGTTGTTTTTGTTGGATGGTTGTGGTGGTTGTGATTGAATCAAGCGGAGTGATGAATCGTGACTTGGCCACCCCTTTTAAAGACTTTTTGGACCCTCCATTCTGGCCTAATTTGGCAAATGACGCTTTTTTTATCTTCTCAGTAACTTTGTGTAAATTTTGTGCGGGTGCAGTATAAGTCCTTGCCTTTTTTGCACTGATTCTCCGCACCTTCATATTTTTTGTAACCACAGAATTTGTCGGTAGTCTCCATGGCGAGAGATTGACTCTGGCTCACCACTTGGTTGACAATTTGTACAGTAAGCATTCTTTGCTGGCATTATTTGCAAATTTGCGAGGTTCTCTCGGACACCTAATCTGAAACCTGTCTTTTGGTACGTAACTGTTACGTACACTCTGCACCAAATCTTAGTGGAATCTATGGAGCGGTTATGGCTGCCACGAATAGAGTTGTAGAACCTTTGAACCCTACCTGTAATGGGTAGAAACCCCACCAAAATTCTTCTTCTTGACGTGTTTTAAGGCAATCCAAATTCACTGCACATCACGTGATTGGTTACCGACTGCACAAAGAGACACTGCCCTGGTCCTTGAACTTACTCTTCCTGTGGTGGTGAATGGTCCCTGGATTGTCCCTGGGCACCGTTCGGGTCATTTACCTGACAAGGTATTGTTCTCGTAGGATGTTTTTCGCCGAATTTGGTCATGGTTGGAAGTACACGGAGGTACAAAGTGTTGGAAATACACGGAGGCGTTTTTTGGTGGCGTTTGTGCCCCCATTTTGAGCTTGCACGTGTATTTGTTCTCGCATGTCTGTGCGATCGCGCATGCTTGTTGGTATCGAAAGCTCACCATGTCTTCTTCATCTCCTCCCTCGCCTCCGTCGCTCCCCGCCGTGTACTCGCCGTCAGCCCCTCCACTGCCTCCGCTGGCTTTGCCCACTCCGCCCGCACCGGTTGCCGAAGGGGGTTCTTCGTCCTCCGTACAGTATATTCGTACTGTACGGGCTCCCTTCAGTCGTCGCACGCATCTTCAACGTCGTCCTCGGGACGGCGTCGCGATATTCCATATCTCGCGCGCCTACCTCGATGGCTTCGAGGAGGTGCTCCAACTCGTGGAGCGCCTGTCGCGCGACGTGAACATTCTCGGGATTCTGTACCACCTGCGCGAACGAGCGCAGGCGCTACATGGCCGCTTCTTCGGTGAGTAGTGTTTTAGAGTCGCATCTACTAGATGTAAGGATTCAGAGCGGTACGAGCGCCCGGTGGGGGAGGGCGCTCGGTCGCTCGTGGGTAAAAGAAGGGGAGGAAGACGGCGTGAGTGGCGTTCATTGTGGTCGGTACGAGCCAATTCCCGCCATCCCCGTAATTATTCAGCAGCAGCATCAGCAGCAGCAGCAGCAGCAGCAGCAGCAGCAGCAGCAGCAAAGCTTGCAGCCTATTGGCGGCTGCTGCAAGTGCTGCTTCTTCTTCTGCTGATTGGCTTGGCACTACGTCCACGTGGACAAAAACAGCAAATTAGACAAAAAATAAAACAAAAAAAGCAGCTATGCCAAATCAGCACTGAGTGCCAAGTCAGCACTTCTGTAAACTACACTAGAGAAAGCTAGTATATACTTTCTGCGTCTACGGCTCCAGTGCACCTCCCCTCTTCTCTGCTCAGCTCATTAGCAGACAAGTAGAGCTGTTTTTGTACCGGCAGCGCTGTCCTAATCAGCTGGGCAGCGTGTCTCCTGTGGAACCGAGGCAAGGCCGAGCTCGTGTGCAGGTCGCAGCATGAATAGAACCACATTGATTTTCGGCGGGGAGAAAGGTATCAAATACGCAGACATCGTATATAAAGGTGAAAGATTGACGATGATAAGGTCGCCCAAGTGGCGGACCTAATGCCAGAATAGAAACTTCATTCATGGTATTCCAAAACAAGCCAAGTTGCTCCCCAATTCGTGGTGTACTCGACCACGTTCAAGAGGTATCGTACTGCAGCAGATCAAAAGGATGAATGGATTTGTTGATTACGCTCGAGTGATCGGGAAAGAGTAGAAAGTGGTTTGCAAGCTCGCTGACAATCGAAAGCGCATTCTTTTCGTTTGTAGTACAGTCAATACACCGAGTGCAGACAACGACGTACTGTGCCCAAAGAGGGAAAGATCTGCGCAGCACCCAGGCAGGGACTATGGAGCGTGTGACGGACGCTAGCAATGAGCCACGAGAAAGCGTGAAGCACCGGTAGTGGCGGAAGTACGATCCAAATGGGAACTAGCCGGCGAAGAAGAAGCTAGAGGGTACTCGAGGTTTACGATCTTCAGTTCTGCCCGCCAGGAGGTGCCTAGGTGTACCTCCGTGGGCAACAGCCATGTGTAGCCAGCAAAAAAAACAATCTACCTATTAAGGGGGTTCCACAAGAGCAACAATACTGCAATGAAAACCCTACAGGTGGGAGCCTGCAATGCAGCCCGCACACCAACCATGCACCATGCAACACCTATGCACCCATCCGGGCGACCCTACCCCAGGCAGAACCTTCCGTCATTGAATCTTCATTCTCTCCTAAGTAAGACAACTAAATTTCTTAAATCTTCAAGGCATTCTCAATGCATTGAATTTTTTAGAAAATTTACCTTCAATAGATTCTCGTTGCATATAGATGCAATGAAGACTCAATGACGCACGACCAATTCTGATGAAAAAGAACTGAAAATCGTATGAGATTTCAATTCAGTTCGATTTAACGAGTTTTCCCTGGGTACCATTCCACCACATCGTTGAAAACTGCGGCGCTTACACCTTAACAGAAGCACTTTCAAAAGCCTGTCAAAATACAATCTCAAAGTCATGATAGTTCTCAAATAATGCGAAGGATATGGTTCAGCCTGCAAAGTCTCTCATAAATAGTGCGTGGAATACTATATGGGAGACGTATAAAATACAGATGGTAAGCAAAGGGGCATGATCTCCAAATTTTGGGAAACCGTTGAGTCCGGGAAAGAGTTACCTTTCGAGACTGGAGACATGGACCTACAGGATGTGAATAGTCAGAAAAATGTTGATGGTTGAAGGTACGCACGAAAGGTTATGATTCTTACCGGTCTTGCTCTAAATCTCAATGGTCTGTGGGAGGAAGGTCAACTCTTCACAAATTTGCACGAGGTCGTAGCAAAGTATGACAATCACTTTGATGGTCCTCTTGTAATTGCGTGAAGTAATGAAAGTGACGTCCTTCTGCTACAGTAGGAACCCAAATTAATTTTTTCGTTTGCAAATAGTGTGGGCCACATCATTACCCAGGCAGAACCTTCCGTCATTGAATCTTCATTCTCTACTAAGTAACACAGCTAAATTTCTTAAAAATTCAAGGCATTCTCAATGCATTGAATGTTTTAGAAAAATTACTTTCAATAGATTCTCGTTGCATATAGATGCAATGAGGACTCAATGACGCACGACCAATTCTGATGAGAAAGAACGGAAAATCATATGAGATATTAATTCATTTCGATTTAACGAGTTTTCCTTGGGCTAACCCTTTTCAGATAAGAATTTTCTTGAGGTAGAGCTACACCAGTGGTTCAAGGTGTTTCTAAAGTTCGAAGTAAGGTCCGACTCTTATAAAGTGCACACGTGCGGCCAAAAAGTGCTGACAACGAACGCTTTTCGAGTGTATTGTCAGTTCATCTTTCACATAGCATGATCTAAGCTGCGCTTTTCGATTGCGAAACAGCAACCAAAAGCTGAAAGACAGATTTTGGTACCAATGGTGTGCCTCTTGAAGAAAAGCAGTATAAATTAAGCAATGGAGGCGTTGATGCAATCAATGACCAACAGTGCTTTGACGAGCAGAAAAGAAGAAAAGAGTGTTCGTAATGGTACTGTTAATAAAGAAAAGACACGTATAAAGAAAAAGAGTAGCAAAAGTGTTCATTGGAACTTAAGTGCTAGAAATTTAACAAAATAGAAAAGACATTTTGAAATTGGTTGCTTTTACTGTAAAATTGAACAACAAAGTCGTTCTGATGGTTATCTAAACATTGGTCACTCTGATTGAAACGCATGTAGAAATGATGTTTAGATTTTAATGCGGCAAATAAATATGTAGAATGCTAAGATAATGTCTGGGCTTTAAGTTTAATGATATTGTGAGCGTTACGCCATTGGTATTAGCCCGACAGTTTTGGGACGTAACCTGAACGTCATGTGCTCACTGTTGATGCATTGTCTGCAATCGAGATAAAGAGCAGTTTGGATAAGCTAAGCTTTTAGTAGGCTGGTTATGAAACACACTCTTATTTCCTTCGCTGCTTTGAAATAAGCCCAAATCTTAACGATTGGTCCTTAATTAAACAGCGCGTTGCGGCAAGCATTGTCTTACTGCAAAACAAGATTAATATTTCTTTATCTAAAAGGGATATTGGCTTCTGTACCATCGTAAGAGTGGTACATATATTAACGGGGTTCATACTATCACTGCTATTGCTTTTTCAGAAATTGCTTCAGTACATAGTGTAACTTACGCTACTTGCGGTCCCGGGGTGGACAAAAAGCAACTGGACATCTTCCCTTCTCTGCTAGGATGATTGCTACTTGTAATTTCATGACCCAAAAAAACACAATATATATTACAGCCCGTCGACCTCTTGCGAGGCAGGCACATTGAACGTGCGACACATTTCCTGTTGGCGTACCGGGGACAAACAGTGGCGCCACCCGTTGAGGTAGCTTTTATCAAATAAAATGCACGACCATTCGAGCGAGTACACGACTCGCCGGCGGTCCAGGGTGCACTCTACTCTGTCGCTGTGCTCGCCTTTCTACCGCTGCGTTTATCATGGTAGCATTCGCTGAGTGCCCCCGCTTCCGACGCGCGCCGCAACTGCCATTCGCTTTCGAATCGCGCGTTGCCCCCCGCACTTCTCGCCGCCGCTCGCGAAACCGCAAAATCTTCATTCGCCTCCGATCCGCGCGCCATGGTTGGCTTTCAGGTTTACCATTTTCCCCGGTTCCGAACCTACTGAACTACCGCGCGTGGCTTGAAAACACTTCGCCCACCTATGGGTTGGTTTTGGCTGAAACATCCCTAAGCTATCGCTCCGCACTTAGCCCCGGTCCGGCATCCCATAGGTTGTTCGATGCAGAAAGACCTACGGTCTTTGCCATCCACTTGCGCGTGCGAGGGCGCCTCCCAGCAGCAACGGGAGGGCAGGGGTACTGCCCCTTCCCCAGCCCGTCCACATACATACGTCACGGTTCTCTGAGCAGCTGTCGCCCCGCTTCGTCTAGGGCCGATCATGGACTAATCTCTACGGTGCACAATGGCAATGAACTATCCCGATTCTGGTCTTCGTTACTAGCCTACGCACACTTTCTATATGGAAATCCCAATATTATTTTCATGGCTTTGCTTACGCTCAGTCTTCACGAACAAAAGACTTTACTTTTGCGTCATCATCTATGCGCCGCGCCTTACATGAGACTTGACACAATTTTTGGATGACTCAACCTTGTCATTTCGGTCTCACAGAATGACTCTATTTGAAGGTCGGTACACCAGCTACCGTCGTCTTGCGTCGTCTATCCACCACCTCTCGCGTAACTTTTCGTGGTCCGCCTGGCTGCACACACGCAACCTCAAGCGACACTATTCATTCAGATCTTGTCTCTCTGCTCATCATTCTCCCGAAGTTTCCCTATGACCGACCGATCTTCACCATCGTCCTCCACCGCTCCAGGGCGGCAACTCTGTTATCGTGCTCGTGGTCGCTGGTTGTCACTCGCACGTGAAACATCTCATCTTGGAAGGACCTTTCGCGTACCGTGTACAGTTTCTCCCTTTCTCTCGCGCTTGTTCTTCGTCGCCTTCGCGTTTTATTTTCGCGTATCACCTCGATACGTTCGTTTGGGTTTCACTTTGTGTCGTGCATCTTGGGGTTGAATTTCGCTCATATTACTCTAAAAATTGACTGCACCGTTCACTGTTTCTAGGAGTGAAGTACCCTCCGCTTGAAGGATGTGGGAAGATCCTCCGAAGGTCGCTCGGTGTGGTGCGGAGTTAGCTGCTTCACTGCGGGTGACTTGTACTACATCGTTCGCCTAGCTCCCTGGGTTGGGCTAGGATCACCTAAAGTGATGAACTCCCTTTGCCAGTAGGGGACTGGTTTGAGGTATTGCTGAAGAAGAAAAAGAAGGATCCCTCTACCCGTAGGGGACGGTCGAAAACTACGAAGTTTGCGGAATCCTTTCCGGCTATAGGAAGGTTTATCTCTTCTCTCTACCTCGCTTGCCCGTTTCTCCGTCATGTCGGGCACCCAAGATGGTCTCCTTGGCAAGCTTCGCAAGCTCAAGGTTCCAAATGATTACATCTCGTGGTGACGTCTTCTGCTCGCTTACATCCGTCGGGACGACGCCTTCTCACTGATTTGGATCCCCCCCCCTCGCCGAGGTATTCTCTCTGAACAATCGTAGCATGAGATCCTTTTTCGAAAAGTCCATTAAGGCAAAGAGCACCATCAATCTATGTCTCGGTGACTCGGCTTTCTCTCTCGTCCGAATATTTGTGGACGATGACGAGAAAACGGCCAAGGATATCTGCAACGAGTTGCAGCTTGTGTACACTACTTTAGACACACAGGCTGTCCAGAATATCCGCTATCGCTTGGACACACTCCTCTACAAAGAGAATGAAAATTGGAACACTCATGTGTCTAAGTTCCGGGAAATTGCTGGTGAACTAGGAACCTTCGACGAGGAATTCTCGGAGAAGGAGTTGGTATCAAAGCTCATCCGAAGCCTTCCAAACTATTTCGCCCCTCTAGCCATGATGTCGAACCTCACAGACATAGGCTTTGACTCACTCATCAACGCAGTCGAAGCTGAAGTGGCACGCCGGAAGAACCCGAACAATCCTCAAACCTCAACTGCTCCTTCGGCTCCGTCCACATCCTCGAAAACACAGGCCAGCACCGCTAAACGCATTGGACGGAAACGCCGCAACCGGCGTGAAAAATCTTCTATCCAGAAGGTTCGCCGTCGCCGCGGTCACTATGCTCGGGACTGCTACAAACGGAAATTCAAGAACTCCGGAAACGGTAACAACAACTGGCTGAATCTCTCCTCCGGGCACCAACAACAACGCAAGAGTGGATCCGACGGTGGCCACAATGGTGGGTACAATCGAACTTCTCAGAACTACCAAGGAGGACGTCAGTCTAACTGGAACTCACGCCTTACACCGAGAGGGGATGGAGATGGTTATCGTTCCTCCAACCCTGGCTCGTATGTGGTGCAAAGGTGTGATGACCCACCTCCTTCACCACAATCTTATTGCAACATGGTTATGTACCGGAGCAACATCGCACTACTTTCGCAGAACACGGTGGACTCTGCGTACATCGACTCAGGCGCTACGCACTATTTCTTCCTCTCGCGCAAGTCGTTCATCCGCTTTGAACGCATCGACATCGAGCTGGTTCAAGCTGCTTCTGACACGACTCGTCTCGTCGGTAAAGGCCATGTCTGGATCCCTCTCAATAATGGTACAGTCGTGGAAGCGTGCCATGCTCCAGCGTCCGAATCGAACATCCTCTCGGTTGGTGTATTGTGCGTGGACTTTATGGTAATTTTCATATCAACCCTGTGCCCATTCAATGGCTGCTTCATTATGGATCCAAAAGAAAACTTTGAGGTCAAATGGGGAACGGAAATCAAGCAGGTTCTCTTTATTATGGACCTGACCGACAATGAAAAGCAGGCCATGGTCGTGAACGCTAGCAGTACCAAACAGGAGTCAGCTCTCGACTGGCATGGGCGCACTGGTCACCTCTGCCCAAAAAGGTACCAGGACTTGGAAAAGGCCTTGGATTCGGTCCCCTATCTCTAGCAAAAATTGATTCACAAATGGCGCACTTTTGTCGTACAAAATGCGGTTAATGGCGCACAGTTTTGTAAAATGTCCTCTAGAAATGGCGCACAAAAATCAGGTTGTACGCCATTTGACCGCCATTTCTAGAAAAATGTACAATAGATTGTACGCCATTTTTCACATTATTTACATATGGCGTAAAAATACTAAACATCTTTTGCGATGGCCAAAAGAAGAAATACGTAGTTCAGCGCCTCTTATAAACCCTTTTTGAATACCGTTGCAAATGGCGCACAATATGTTGTACATTTAATTGAAAATTTCAAATGGCGTACAACCTGATTTTTGTGCGCCATTTATAGAGAACGTTTTACAAAACTGTGCGCCATTAACTGCATTTTTCAAGACAAAGTGCGCCATCTGTGAATTAATTTCGGCTAGGGTATTCACAACGCTCTATTTTTGAGTCCCTAACATGCGTACCTTGCCTCACCGGCAAGATGAAGCGCAAACCATTTATGGCAAGACCGCGGTCCATCTCCACCTCAAGCCCCTTGGAAATCATCCACGTGGATCTATCTGGTAGGATCTCGCCTTCTCGCTTTGGCGCCATCCGCGCTATGGCTGCTCTAGACGACTAAACCTCAAAGTCGGACATGTTCTTCCTTATGGACAGGACTGGCGCATCTGTTCTCAAGAACCTTGAATGGTATAAACACCGCTTGGAACTCGAGCTGAACCACTCGTTTCGCCTTATGACTGTTCGCCTGGAGGGAGCAGGGGAACACAAGAGCAACGAGTTAGACGCACTCTGCCACAATAATGGCATTAAACTGGATTTCTCTCCGACTTACGCCTCCGAATGAAATGGAACTACCGAGAGGCTCATCCAAGAGCATTGGACCAGCACTGGCGTTCTTCTTTTTGCGAGCAAGTTGCCCATTTCGTTCTGGGCTGAGGCCATGAACCACGCAAATTGGCTTCGGAACCGGGCACCGTCCTCACGTATCAAGGGACGGATTCCGATGCTGGAATGGCACCCTACGACGAGGATAGACTTCTCGAACGTTGGTCAACCTGGTTCTGCGTTCGTGTACCGCTCCAAAACCCTTCCGAACAAGAAGTTCCTCCCACGTTCCGTGATTTCACACTTCGTTGGCATGCAGAGTGATAAAACCCTTTTCCGTCTTCGTACCAGAAAAGAACTGAAAGCTGTTCTTTCGCAATGGGGCCAGCTAACCGGTTTCGTTCTCACTTCACGTTGCTGCCTCCTTCCACGTCGTCGCACTCGCAACGACGGGAGGCGTTATAGTGAGCTCCGAGGCACGTGTGGTGCAGCTTGTACCACACGTGGCTCAAACGCCCCCCCGCTGAGCCCGCTCCACCGTGGCGCGGGCCCGACACTAACAAATATTCTTTTCTCTTTGCTTCCAGCGCTGGCGCTGCTTCAAAGCGCCGTGTCTCGCTTCTCAGTCTGGCACCCAGCCTGAACATCAGACTAACTCTCCAAGCTTTTGCGCTCTGCGCTTCCTGCTTAGACGACCTCCTTTCTTCCTCGCGCCTTTACACGATCATTTGTCGGGCTCTCTTCCGTTCTCTTGCCCCCTCATGCGTCTTCCCTTTGCCCGCAAAAAGGTCTTGCTCGCTTGCACGCCTCTCTCCTCGCGCCGTCGATCTATTTTCTCCTCAACATCTTTCAACCCCGTCAAGCGCTTCGCGGTTCCTCTATCTCCTGGGAGAGCGCAAGATAGCCTCGGAGATTCTCTGCCCTCACGATGCCCCAAAAGGGTGAAAAGTGTGGTAGCCGTGAGGCGTCTCGACAAAAACGGCGGAAGAAGCGGCAACGACAGGCAGCGCAGCTCTCAACTGATCAGTCTACAGCTCTCACATCCGCAACCGAAACGGCCAACACGCGACCTGCGCCCACATTTCAACCTCGCTCGAAGACTACGGCCAGGAATGGCACAACGCGTGTTCAGACTGCTCGGCTTTCTGCACCTCGTGCCCCCAAACCTTTTAGTATCCCTTGCGCTTCGCAAAACCGTAACGTACCAGCTTCGCATGCTTCTGTTATGAACCCTGGTCCCTCGAATATGCGGTCTATGTCTCGAAGTTCACAAGCCGCAACCGGTGTGGATCATGTCGACAAGCCAGCAGCTGCGGGTCCCCGTACTTCGGGACGGGAGAGAAAGGCGAACCCTCGTTACGTCCAGCCGGCGTCCACCCCAACGGTGCCTAGAACCGCGAAGAAATCTGCGCCTCGCACGCCATCTCCCGAACCTCAACAGCCAATGGCGCCGCTGGTAACTCCTACGCCTAGTCCTGAGCGCTCGGGTCCTTCTCCCTAGGTTTAATGTGCCCGTTAGGTTCCCCAAGAAGCGCACGAAGCGGACAGTTCGCGACGGTAATGATGACGATGATATCCGTCCTGGCCGGCGCCGAAGCCCTCCAGCCGAGCTCGTCGTCAAACGCTCCCCTCTTCGCGCCTGCCACCGGCACTTCCTCACTCGAACGATGATGACGATAAGATCCGCCCAGGTCCGGTGCCGAGACGCTCGTCTCAAGTTCGTTTCCCGATTACCTCGGCCTCCGACGCACGCCGTACCTCACGTAGTTCGCCTGACGATGACGTCCAATTGGTGTCCATACGAAGACCCCAGGCTGAGTCAAGTCAGAGTCGTCGTGACACAGGTTCAACGGCATCGGATCTCGTCGACTCCACTTCATTACCTCGCCGTTCTGGGAAGCCCCATCGTCCCCGAGATAGCCGCCGAACTTCTGATAGCTCGACTTCCTCCAACGAGACGCCACGTTCTCCTGTTTCGTGGACTTCAAAGGAAGGTTCGTCTTCAAGATCCCGTTCGAAGACTCCAAGTACTCCGTCGGACTTGGATACATCCTTTGAGAGGAAGCTAGGTGCGGGTGATCACTCGGGTGAGAGCGCTGCGGCTGAAGAAGAGGTTCTGGATGGCTCTGAAGGCCGTGGCACCCCTGAAGCGCCGCGCCCTTCTGGGGCTCAGTCTGCAGATGATGACCGTGGGCTTTCTTGGAAGATCAACAGTATCATGACCGGCGATGGTTCTACCTTCGGGGACCTTACTTTCGAGAAAGGCCGTTTCTATGCTTCAGCCAACTCCAGGGGAGGCCCAGAACACTACTGGCCATTCCATCATCGATCTCTTTGGATGGCTTCTCTCCCTTCGTCTAACAACCCCACGATTTCCACTCGCCATGTCACGGACGAGAGTCGTCAGCGTGTTCAGCTTCAGGACTGACAAGCGCGCTCTGCCAACCGCTCATCCTGCTCTGGGTCTTCCTTCTCTCAACTTTCGTGCTTCAACGATTTCGCAGTCGTACGCCGACAGAGCTATTCGAGCTTCTAAGTTGTTCACTGGTAGAAGTGTGACTGTTGGTGGGCCGGATGCTCGTTCTTCAAATTTAGCCTCCCGTTTTCATCAAGTCCGATCGGCTGGAAGGCTCACTTCGCGCTCGACTGGCCGTTGTGACTGCCTTGGATTGGCTGTTGTGAACGCTGTTGGTTAAATGATGGATCCTCGTGCCGCACGGGCACCCGACCGCTCTCTCCGCGACTCTGCGGTACCACTAGAGCACATCGAATCTGTCTCCAGAGCTCTGAAAGACACTGGTCTCGGGTTGAACTTGCGCCAAGTCCCCGCGAGTGATCGTAGCTTCTCTGGAATAGTAGAGGCGGCCAACCGTCGTCGAGACGGCTGCGTCCTCGTTAGGCTTCAGAAAGGCAACGAGTTCGACCACATGGTTACCGTCGATGCCCACCGCGGACTCATCTTGGACAGCGCAGAAGAGTACCCCCTTCGTCTCAGTGAGGAGCCCTCTGTCTCTGTGGAGGGGGATCCGACGTTCGTGTCACCGAAGTTCATAAAATCTATCGTCAGCGACGTCGTTAGTTTCGTTCCTTCTCCTCATCTCGTGACGACAAGGTCCGTAGCCCGGCTTGTCCGTAAGTAGTTGATACATATTCTTCCCGATGCGTAAACTTGTGATCTTTCTTTTTGCTTTCACAAGACCTTCTCCGTACTTCTTGGAGATTAGGGCTCCCACACCTCGCGACGGGGCACACAACCTCAGGTGCACCCCCGCTCTTCCTTGCATAGGCACTTAACCATGCACTTCGAATTCTCCTTCAAAATCTCACCTTCGTTCCATTTCATGCGCCTCGGACGCCTACTCGGCTCGAGGGCACGCCGGGCCTCGGTGGGCCTCGCACGCGTAACGAGCACTTTCCTGGCGCTGGAGGTAAACGGGGTGACGCTTGTACAGCACAAATCGACGGGCGTGAACCGCGTTCCTTGTTACTCGACCGTATTGGGACACCAGCTCGTAACGCGGGTGCTGGGCTTTCGTCACCTTGCACGGGCCGTAGAAGAATGACTCAAACGCAGGCCACTTCTTCGGGGCTTCAGAGCTTGAACATGCGCAACCAGGACTTCGTCACCCACGACAAACGTCTTGACTTCCCGTTTTAACTCTCTTGGCACGAACCCACAGCAACTTGCATTTTGCGCTCCACAGCTCCCAACAACTCGACGCTCCTTTGCTCCGGCGTTGCGTCCGTAAGCAATGGCATTGTTTCGCTTGCCAACATACGGGGCTTCACACCGTACATGAGCTCGAACTGCGAGGCAAGTACTCCACGGGGACGGCGACGATACCCGTACAGCACTCTTGGCAATGCCTCTTCTCAATCCAGGCCAGGACCCATCACAGTCTTTTTGATGGCCTTCTTGATCGTCCCAACCATCCTCGGCCCTTCCATTCGACATGGGTGCGTACGGGAGGACCGGTCTGCGTTGAGCCCCTTCTCAAGGAGTGATTTCTTCCTCAATGAAGCTGATGACGGTGTCCGAGACTGAATTCTCCGTCGCTAGCGCCAGAGGCCAGCCGGTTGAATGCTCCACCCCGATCAGTACGAATCTCTCCCCGGTACGTGAATACGCGATAGGACCCGCGAAGTCCAAGGAGAACGTCTCGAACAACCCCGTCACCGGCGTCCTAAGTATTGTTCGATACACTGGGACGTTTGCAGAACGTTGACACTCGTCACAACCTGCAACATAGTCCCTCACGTCACTGTACACTGCCGGCCACCAGAACCTTTCACGGACCAACTTTCTCGTTGCCGCTTTGTCCCAGTGCCCTATGTTATCATGAAACATTTGCAGGGGTTCCCGGCGTCCGGACTTCGTGGGGATTGCCGTCAAGCCTCCAAGCTCGTGCCAGAACAGAGTGTTGTTCCAGAGTGTTGTTCCACAGCATGAACTTCCTTGCGTTGCGGCGAGTGGCCAAGCGGATGAAGGGGTCGCTCTCTTGTAGGGGGACGCCGGCAAGGAACCGTGCAACGTTCAACAAGTACGGCTCCAGCTCTGACAGCTTCGGGTCTTCCCACAACACTGCGGTCACCACCTCGTCCATATCGCTCCCAACCTCTCTCTCTTCTTCCCATTCGATTCTTGAGAGGCAGTCGGGTCCTCCATTGGCAGAACCGGGACTGTACCGAACCCGGTAGTTGTACTCTGCCATGAAATCCATCCAACGCGCTAGTCTGCCATGTATGTCCTTCTTCCTGAACGCGTACTGAAGCGCTTGATGATCGGTAACCACTTCGAAGACATGCTTGGACAGGAGGTACACCCGGAATTTCTTGAAGGCAAACGCCACAGCCAAGGTCTCCCGCTTACACGTGATATGCTTCCTTTCCGCCTCGGTCATCGTGCACGAGGCGTAATGGATGGGTTGTACCTGCCCATCCTCCCTCTTCTGACAAAGAACTGCTCCCATTGAAGTGGAGGAAGCGTCTGTTTCGACGATGACTGGCTTATCGAAGTCGGGGTAGGCCAGCACAGGCGGCACTGTCAACTTTTCCTTCAATTCTTCAAAGGCGATATCCATTTCCTCCGTCCATTCGAACTTGCCCCTCTTCGTCCAGGTCGCAGCGTGACGCGCCGCTGAAGTCTCGGCAAAATTCTTGATGAACCGGCGGTAGTATCCAGCCATCCCAGGAAAGCTCCTCAACTCGGTCGGATTCCTTGGGACGGGGGCATCTTTATTGGCCGATACCTTTTCCTCATCGAAATAGATTCCTTCTCCATCGAGAACATGCCCCAGAAGCTTTATCTTTGTCTGTGCGAAGCTGCACTCCGTCACTTTAACTTTGAGACCTTTCTTCTGAATACGTTCGAAGACGGCTCGACAGTGTTCGAGGTGACCCTCCATCGTTTTAGAGAAGATCATCACATCATCGATGTACACTCGGACGGATGGGCGTCCGCGAAGAACCTCGTCCATCATCCTCTGGAACGTCGACGAAGCGTTCATGAGACCAAACGGCATAACTTCGAATTTGTACGTGCAGTAGCGCCACGTAAAGGTCGTCATCTCCTTGCACTGCTCCGCCATGCGCACCTGCCAATATCCACAAAAGAGGTCAAAGGTGGTGAACAACTCTGCACCGCCCAGGTCTTCGGAGATCTCCTCGATCCTCGGCAGAGGCCAACGATCAGACTTGATGACGCGGTTCAGCTGACGATAGTGAACGCAGAACCTAGGCCTGCCGTCCTTCTTGGTCGCAATGACCACTGGAAAGGACCAGGCTGACGACGAGGGAGTGATGATACTCCAGGCGGAAACGTTTGTCATTGCCTTCCCAATGAGATTCCAACATCTCGGCACTTTTTCATTGATTTGCAATGCATTTCCAATGCACCTGAAATTGTTAATTTTTTGAGAGTGCATCCCTCATTATAATTTCAATAGAAGTCGATGAAACTGAAAATGGTTGGAATCATGTCATGATCTCGTTGAAAAGTCAATGAAAACGTACCGAAAGCTTTTTCCGCCTGGGTACCCGTCTCCAATAGCTCATCGACCTCCTTCCTCACGATCTCATTGTGTTTCGGCGGGATACGGCGTGCACGAGAATGGATTGGAGCGTCATCCGTCAGCTCGCAAGAGTGCGTGACTGGGACGCTTGATGGATGTAGCTCACTTATGTCCCAAGCGATGATATCATTGCTCCTTAGTGCTTCCGTAAGCCCTTCTTGTACCTTGGCGGGAAGGTGCCTCATCTTTGCGGAGAGGACATTCGATTGCGTATCCTCCCGCTCTTCCGAACCTTCAGAAAGAGAGTTCCCTGCTTCCTCCATACCCTCCAGGTCGGGTTCATATGGCTCTTCGAGGCGACCGATATACTTGAAATGTTAGAAGAAAAACTGGCGTAGCGCTCCAGATGTATGGGAAGCAGTAGACTGTAGTCGACTAATGTAGTGAACCATATGAATGTGTTACTCTTCTGCTCTACATGGGACATTGAGAACACTATAAATAAACTGCATTTGATTGAAAAAAAGGCTCTTCGTCCAAGACGGCGAGAACCAATCCAGAATCTTCACTCGAGTCTTCCTCGGAAGACGAGGAGGAGCTGTCCTGCGGGTATTCTTCTTCAGCAGATTCATCGGGTGAGGTGAAGTCCTCGCTATCCGTGCGAGCTCCATTGACCCTCGGCGGCTCGTTGGACAGTTCCAAGATGACTTCCTCATCCCTGACGGTCAAGTGGACCTGCAGACGGCCGAGGTCCAGGCGTGCACGGAGGAACCCCAAGGTCAGGCACCCAATGAGGACATCGAAAGGCGTGTTTTGCACAACCAGGAAGTCAACTGGAACTTCATTTTCTCCGAAAGTGACTAGCACTTCCTTCACGCAGCCAAGGACCGTAGCGGACGTCCCATCGGCAACCTTGACTCGTCTGCTCCTGCCCGACGGCGTCAACGTCGACAGGTCACACATTTTCGAATATATAATGCTCGGAACTGCACCAGAATCCAGTATAGCATTTGTGTGGGTCCCATACAGCTTCACTGAAACAACCTTCAAGCGACGGGGAAGGTTAACTCCCTGCATGACAGTTGCGTGGCTCGCTGGAAGACTTCCAGCGAGTAGACGTCTCGAAAGCTTCCTCACATCCACTGTCACCACGCAGCAGCTGACCAATGGTAAGAGTACAGGGAGCCGTAGCAAGCTGGGCCAGAAGGTTGTATTTTCCGACCTGGTCCTGAATACTTGCCGGAGTCTTTCGGCTCTTCCTGGATTTGCGGGCCTTCCTCTTCGGCTTCGCGTGGACGACGGGGCGAGGGGCCCTTCCTGCGAGAACATCAACGTCCATCACACCTTGACGGTGTTGCTTAGGTTGCCGCCACCTAGTGGTTGCAGCGACATCGTCCCCAGAATTTTCCTGGACCAAGGCAACGTGGTCGCCCTGGCCATTTCTCTTCAGCTTCATCTCCTCCGCGGATTCAGACCTTGCGTTCACGAATCCGAGAGGGTTTCCTTCCTTCGGCTGCGACCAAAAAGTGGCTTTGGCGTGACCAAATTTTCCACGACGAGGGCACTTGGTGTCCTTGTGGGGGTTGGAGGGACAGCGACTCGCACCATGTCCAGGGTGGCGACAGTAGCTGCATGTCCTCCCACGTTCCTTATCAGTTGCCGGAGCGCTTCCAGTTTCGACCATCTTCTTGAAAAGCAGAGACAACACCACAAATTGACCCACTAACTGGTCGACTTTGCTCTCCAGCTGTTGAGCGGTCCCAGAGCGAGTATCCGGACGAGAAAGAATTCGAACCTGTCCCGGACAAGGGGCAGGACCAGTCTCACTCATCGTAAAAAACGCCTTTCGGCCAACATCGAACTCGATGATGGCCTTCTTCAGAGACTGGTAGTCACTAGGGGCTCCGTACATAACGAACTGAGCCATCTCCGGAGTCCTAGCGACTGAATTCCGAAGCAATCCATACGAGGCCTTATCGTTGAACCCTGCTTTCTGGTACAACGAGCCCAGCCTACCAAGAGAGGCCGTAACCACCCTCGGATCCAAAGATGCTGCAACTTCAATCCTAACGTCCTCTTCAGGAGGGTTTTTCCTCGAGAATTCGCCCAAAAACCGGCCCTTGACATCCTCGTAACGTCTAGCCTCCTCCATGAGGCTACCGTTAGACGCAAAGCTGTCGTAGCAGAAGTCAAAAGCAAGACCTTCCCAATGACAAAGAAGATTAAGATCCTTATCCGAATTATTCTTTCCGCACATATTTATATTCTCATACGCGAAGAAAAAACGTGCAACGTCCGACGACGACTTACTGTCGAATACCACACGCGTGGTGCCAGACGATGCGTTCATAGCATTAGAAGACATGCTAAGATTGTTATCAAAGCAAGAATTGAACGATGAACAAGACGAGTAGCCCCTCCTCGAGAGTACCATGAAAGCTGTTCTTTCGCAATGGGGCCAGCTACCCCGTTTCCTTCTCACTTTACGTTGCTGCCCGACGACGGGAGGCGTTATAGTGAGCTCTGGGCCACGTGTCGTGCAGCGTGCGCCACACGTGGCTGCAAAGAACTATGTCGGGACTTGCCGGAACTTGGACTTTGATCCAATCAACTCCTCATCACTTCCAAACATATCTAGTCTTCGTGAAGGTATCACCAGACAGCACTAAGCCGAAGAAGTAGAAGTGAAACGAACGGAGCAGCCCGATACGAAATAACGGACTTGAAAGAGCATCTTTTAAAGCTTTCACTATCATTACCAATAACTTTCCACAGATCTGGCTCGCCCTAGAAGAAATTTTTGCATTTCGCGGAGTGCAACTGGAGTGCATATTTTGCGATCCTCGACATCCATATGCGTTCACGGTGCTCTCCAACCTTCCTCCAAATGGGCACCCTTGGCACTCGAAATTACTATTTTCTTCGCTTTTTGGATGTCGCGCGGAGTGCCCGCGGAGTGCGCGCGGAGTGTGCGCGCATTCGAAGAAGTTCGAATGGAGTTCAGATGGATTGCAAAGTGTATCTCTGACCCTTCAGTGGCATTCCACTCGCTATCGGAGTAGCTTCCAATTGGACACCTTGAAATTAGGGCGGAAATGAAGATAGTTACCCTTCTGTTTGCACTCAAATTGAGTTCCGTGTATCATCCACCAGCGCCATCTGCTGTCCTTTTGCACTCCCATATTTCCAAAAATGTCTTCCAGGGGTTTCGAAGAAGACACTCGACGACCCATCTGTCCCAAAGTACTTCAAGGAAGCCTGCGGGGACCAGGATGGTGTGAGGCTATTGATCGCGAAATGGATGACCTCGTCCGCTGTAGCAATTGGGAACTCATACCTGGGGAGGACGGGAAGAAGCCGGTTCCCTACACTTGGGTGTTCAGGGAGAAGATTTTGGACAGTGAAGGGAAAAAATTCTTGAAGAAGGCACTCTGCTGTCTACGAAGGAGGAGGGGGGGGGAAGGGGGTATCAGCAGAAGCCCTTCATTGATTTTGACGCGCACAACACCTGCATCTGTCGCTTGTCACGAAGCTTTGCGAATCTGGCTTCCCTTCTCTGCTGCGGAGAACTTAATATTAGAAGGCACCGACATCTCGAGAGCGTACTTATACCGCAAACTGGACGTACCGATAATCATGGCGCCACCCACCGACCTCGTGTATTCCAGCTAAACCCGGTTACGTTTGCAGGTTACTCAACCCTTTACGCAGCGGTGCAAGCGGTGGTCATCTGGGGCTCTCTCTTCTCGGAAACTTTATTATCATGGGGATTCGTGACATCCGCTCTTGACTCACGAGTTTTCATGTGCCGTGAAGAGAATCGATTCATTATTGTCGCAGTGATCTTGGACGACTGCACTTTTGCTGCCGACAGCGTGAACCTCCTGAAAAACTTTAAGGAACGAATGGCGGCTAAATTTGATGTGAAATTATAAGGAGAACTCAAGTCCTTCATCTGCTGGAACATCCAGCGTTCTCCACTCGGAATCAAGATCACACAATACGGGGTATGCAGTACAACTGCTAAAGGAGCTCGGCATAGAACGATGCAATACGAGGCACTGAGCCAACGTCGGCAGACTCGACTGGTAGTAGTAGTGTGCGTTTTGGATTCGTTCAGCGCATTTGAGTTGTGCCCTTGAAATCCTCGGCTTTCGTGGTTTGAAGTGGGTTGTATGCCAGTCGATATCTGCAACCACCATGTTATGATCCGAGACTGCATCCCAAGATCCATAGGTGGTTGATACATTTCG